>CM061349.1:57486546-57596546 GCA_030867105.1 Liasis olivaceus | reverse complement strand
TATTTTGATTTTTTTTCTATACAAAAATAATTTTGAAGACAGCAACTGATATAAATTCTATCATGAGGAATAACATATATATTCAGTGCAATAACCACTGAGGATGAAAACAACTTGTGTTATAGTTCTTAATTACTTACTTAATTTTATTTATACCTTGCCTTTCCTCCAAGAGCTCAAAGTGAAATAAGCAGCATTCCCTTATTTAATTATTTTCCCACAACAACTAGACATTTTGTGAGACTTAAAAAGCTGCCTTTTATTCCATTTACATTTTTATTTATACATTAATAAGCCTAAATATTTATAAAACTACTTACGTACTGATCCATCTTGTTCTTGCAGAAATCTTTCTAACACAATTCGAGCCATAAGTGATGGGGCAAAATCCACCTTAGAAAAAAGATAAACTGTAAACAACTTTCATTGATATGTGATTTTATTTCATCACTTAGATCAATAAAGAGGTGTCAAGGATGCATCCTCCATTATCTCAGTCATCCTTTTGGAAGGGTACATTTATATGACATGATGGGAATTATACTGTAATCTGATTAATAAATCTTTTTGACCACAACATGTAACAACATTATATGCGTTCTTATTCAGATTTTACTTGGTTTTGTCATGTTGCAATATATGGACTTGTATTTCAATTTTTTAAAAATCAACATAATAGTTTGTTTTACTTCTTTGTGTTTATTATATTGTTTGAAATGATCATAGACAAGATTAAATAAAATATTTAACATTTACACAGTAGAAGTGAGACCTGAAACAAAAGGTTGCACTATGACTTCATTAATTCACAGTTACACTTAGCTGACTCCTTTGGAATACTCTGTTCCATCTGTCCCTGCATGTTTTCAGGATCAAATGAATTACTCTGTGGTCACTGAGATTGCTCAATGCTCCTTCTTGGCTGGTGCTCTCTCTCTCTCTCATTGTGGGGAAGAGGATGGATTGTCCTTTCCTTTCCTTTCCTTTCCTTTCCTTTCCTTTCCTTTCCTTTCCTTTCCTTTCCTTTCCTTTCCTTTCCTTTCCTTTCCTTTCCTTTTTCCTTTCCTTTCTTAGCAGTTCTATGTAGGTTGAGCACCAGAATTTGTTATTAGAATATTATTACAACACTACCACCTCCAATTTGGTCTCCTCCAGATCGACATGATTACATGTTTTACCACAGTGAGAATTCTTAAATAACAAAATAATGTCTCAAATAACAAAGACAATTATTTATATTTTTCCAATATAGCTACTATAAATTTAAAGTGTAGTATATTGTATTAAAATCCACTGAGATTACTATGATTTATGCAGACAAACTTTGTCCAGAGTTGAAGGCATCAAGAATGTCTATAGCTTATTTGTTTGGAAAATTCTAAGGGAATGTTTAAAAGATTTTAAACTGATTTTAATTTTTTTAAACGGTAATGATAAAAATCCAAATATATTGGCACTATTAAATCTAGATCAGTCACTTTGTATCTGGATAGTATAATCTAAAGTTTATGAGGAAAAAATGAACATAGAGAAACAAGGATTTCTCAAATATATTTAAGAAATGAACATCTCTTTAAAGATATCTATTGCTTCATTGTTAAGGCTTATATTTATTAAAAATGTGAAATATGCTCTTCTATGATTGCAGACTTGAAAAAAAAATTGCAAATAATAATATTCCTTTTTTTCAATTTTTTTGTTTTACATATTTTCATATGTATTCATATATTTAGGAAAACAAAACCTGTCTTGATTTCTACATTTTTAAAAAATATATATGTACTTTGATGACCTTAAATTCCCCTAATAGAAAGAAATGCTTTGTACAAAGAACTGCTTATTTCTGGTAGCTCACATCAGAGCTGACACATGAAAAATGGTGAAATTACTGAAGGTAGTCCAGCCAGAATAAGGACTACCTTATTAGTTCAGGTACTTGCATCTTCCTAATTTTCATATTAATCATGAACCCATCTTTCTCTGAAATAGGGCCATCATGCTTTATGTCAGAATGTAACATGTAAGTAATATTCATAGTGTTTCAAATCCCACTAGGAAATATTTGTCTGGTGAGAATGACTAATTTTATTTTTAATACATACATGAGTTGTTTTATTTTTTATTTTTTAAAACTTCTTAAAGTTTATAATGGATGTATTTAATATTTTTAAGAGCTTCAGCATCTCATTAAAAATATAATGCCCTTTTTTATTTTGCATGTTATATACTGTAATGCACATTATCAATCTCATCAATTTTTACAGTAATCACTGATTGACTCATAAAGTATTGCTATTATACCATTATCAGCAGATGCAAGAATATGTCATTTAAATATTAACTACCATATAAAAATGGCAACTTGTTTATGTGGAAATAGTTATCACATGTTTGTTACTCCCCTGTTTCCCTAATGCATTAGAACTGATTACAAGGTATATACCTTTCATATATAACTGCGTATACCATTAAATAGTTATTCCAACAACTTTTTAAACTCCAGATGTTATTTATTTCTAAAACTTACAATTTAAAAAGCCCTAATTGTATGAATTGTTAAGATGTGCAAACACAGTATCTGAATAAGGGCATGCTTTATGTATTAGAATTATCTGTAAGAAATGGGGATTGAAGGGGGGGGATGCAAGTAAGACTATACACACTATATACATACTGTACCTAAAAGGTGCTTATGTAGGACAATCTCTGTGTATTGTATTCTATTTACTAAATATCCATTCTTTAACAATATTGCTTTGTTTTAAATAAAGAGAATAGTATAAGCTACAGAATATCAGAAGTTACAAGAATCATCCTTTTGGCATGAGTACAAAGTAATCTATTTCATTTGTTAGCCCTATTATTACAATATATAGACACTTTAAAGACCATTAAAACCATCCAGTATCTGGTAGATAATTACTCATTCGCAGACTACAGCAGTGTAAATCAGACAGAAGCTTAGAGAAAAATCATACTTCCTAATGTAATGTGTAGGGCTTGTCCAGTTCCATTTATCTTTTTTTGGTTTTGCTTTACTATAGTTTTCAGCACTTGGAAGAAATAAATCCAGTGCATTTATTATAATCCTCCAAGACTTGTATTAAAATATTAAAATCAAATCAAATAATATGATACTGTTACTCTATATAAACATATTACAACTTTAAAAAGATAGGACTTCTCTTGGGGAAGCCATATTGGAAGTTTATAAACTTTCTGTGCCTGCAGTAGCAGAAAGTCTTCTCCAATATATTATAGCATGTTAAAGCAGTCAGCTCTGGTTAGCTCAAGCAAACACTGCTTTGGCCCAGTGAGCCCATCGGTGACCTGGCTAATATCTCAGGAAGCCATGTTGCACTTAAGCTAAGCTTCTATCTTTTACTGTCCACCTCCACTGACACAAATGTTTCATCACCAAAATGCAGGAGTTTTCTTCTATTAAATATGGATGACAATAATATAAACAGTTAAAAGTTACACTCTACTTCTCTGAACTCTAATGTCCATGAGGAACAGTTTCATTAATATTTAACCCTTTTTTTCCTGTTAAATCCTATATTGAAAAGGTTTGAAAAACACTGAAAATAAAGGAAATTTGCTTTATTGTAAAATCTTACATTGTATCCTTATAAACACAAAACAAATAAAAATTCAGTTTCTTGGAGATTCAAATGCTCAAGTAGCTGAAAGTGAACCATACATGTAAGATAAAGATTTGTCTTTCTAGACTTCTCAAAATAAATATATACTTACATAATGGGAAATTATATACATATGTTCTAAGATAAAATACTGATTACCTTAGCTGATTAAGTAATAAATTTGTTTTCACTCTTAGTACAAACAGATTAACATTTTAAATATATAGTGTGCCCTAAAACTACATGTATTTCAATAATACTTCCTAAAAATTTCTACAGATAAGGATCTTATGTTTTCAGAAAAAGATTTTTAAAAATTATTACCTCATTGGCCAGTTCCAATAATACAGGAGAAGCTGCATTTTTTATCACTCCTTTCAGGTATCTGGACAAGACAAAAATGAAAAGCTGCTGCAGATTCAATGAAAAGGCCAGCTCTGAAGACTTACTATATCTCTTTCTCTGTCTCCCTCTCCCTCGCTCAGTCTCTCCCACCTTCACTAGGACAAGAAATAAACTGAATAAAGATTATATAGGTATCTTAAGATATAAATATTTGGAAAACTGTCCTTAATTTCCAAACTCTACCATTGCTTCTCCCTCATAAGCAAGTCAGAAGCACTATTATTACCAAAATTCTGAAAGAAAAAAAATATTACACTGACATATTAGAACACAGAACTATTGTTTTTAGGTTTCTGATGTTGTGCTCCATATTTGGCAATGACAGAAATGGTGAGTGAAAGACAATTAGCCTGCAAACCCTTTGACTATTTCATATCTCCCCACGTCAACAGACTGAACATTTCCAGCTTGTCTGCACTACTAACTCAATGAACACCAGTCCAGAGATTAATCTGATTGAATATATATATGAAGCAAGAGTTCCTCTGAATCATATCCTTGAGAAACAGAAGTGATAGAGAGAAGCCCATAGATATTGATACCTGAAAATATTTGTGTCATTATTAAAGAAGTTTGAAGAAAATGGGAACAGCTTCACTCCCTAGAGTTATTTCCATTTGCAGAACTAGAAGAGTGATGTAAACAGAGATAGTGGTTTGAGCAGTGAAGAGCAGTGGGTTATATACTAATCTGTTTTGTGGGAGAATAAGCAGATGATAGCCTACAGAAACTATGATGAAGATCATCTATGAGGTTATGTGGATTTATGGACATGAGATACTGTCTGTGAAAAAGCATATACAGCCCAATCCTGCTGGATATTTACATCACAGAGTAGAATCAGAAGGAACAGCTTTGATTTGGCAGCATTTGGTGGGGGGGGGGGAGCTCTTTATGTGATCAACAGGAGGAAATCACATCCAGCATTATTTTGGGGGAAACAAAACCAACATTATGTCAAAGTATCAGCAGTCTAGGAGGAAAAAAAGTCATCTGACAACCAATTCCCACAATAATTATCCCATATCAAATCTGGAATTGCTAAGACATACATCCTCTTCAAAGGCCAAAGCTGACATTTGGACTTAGATTTTTTTAAACCAGAAAGCTTAGTTTTTAATTTTTTTTTAATCTAAATTGGAGAGATATTTACAAACGCCACTATATGAAGGAGACTCCAACATAACTGCTTTCTCAACAAGAGAACATCAGAACACGGGTTTCACTTTTATGCCTTATAAGCAAGCTCTCTTTTCCCTGACAGTTTCTTCTGATCTTTCTATCCTATAAATCTTAACCCTTAAATGTTCAACATACTTTTTGTGTCATAAATCCTTAATCTCTTTGGAAGGGCATCAGGTGAGAACACTCATAGGAATTCTGCAGATTAAAAGACAAAGTTCAAGTAGAAAAGGAACTTGATGCTCAGTTGTCCACTGGAATCAGGAGTCAGACTATTCAAGCAATTAATCTGAATCCTATCTGTGTACCTTCAATGAGACCAAATTCTAGTGCTTTATTAATCACTCACGTCAAAGAATCATAGAATCACAGAATTGGAAGGGACCTTAAAGGTCATTTAATCTAATACCTTGTTCCATGTATAGTCTACCAGAAGATTTCTAACAGATGACTAACCAGCTTCTGTTTCAAGATTTCTCCAGGGAAGGAGAAATTGCCACTTTATATGGCAGCTTGTTCCACACGCTAAGAGTCTGTACTATCAGGAACATTGTCTTGCCATCCATTCTGCATTCTGGGGCAATTCTACTACTACTACTCTCCTATGTGACAAACATTCAAATATTTGAAAACTGCCATCAGATCTCTCCTCAGTTGTCTCTTCTATAGGTTAAATGTACCCATTCAGCCATTCATCATAGGGCTTGATTTTCAGACCCTCCTCCCCACTATCTTGGTAAACCTCTTCTGAACTCACTCCAATTTGTCACTGTCCTTTTTGATATCTGATGCCCAGAAATGGACCCCAAAGAGGTGTCAACCTATCTTTCTGTGGTTCTGCAGAAAAAAGGGTATACTTCAATGTCACACTATGTTGCTGGATTGCAAGAACCCAAACTGGGATTCTATCTTCTTTAATCTCCACTAGCTCTCATTGAAAATATGCAGTTTACACTCAGCAGTTCTGCTCTGCTGCTTATAACTGAGCTTAGACCACTAGCAAATTTGATGGTGTCTTTACTGGAGATTCTTTCAACTATTTAATGACTTAACTTTATTACTTATTTTGGAATACAGGCAGTCCCCAGGTTAAGAACGTCTGACTTATGGACAACTCATACCTACAAACAGGCTGCCTATTACTAAAAATGGCAGACAGTGTTCACCTTCCTCAAGACGAACCGCTGAAACCATGCAATGTTTTTATGAACCATTGAAGCCTTGTGTTTTTAATATACAGCCTGTTTTCAGTGGTTCATGAAAACATTCAGCGGCTTCAGCAGTTCATCAGCTTGAGGAAGGAGAACACCATCCATCATATTTAGCAACAGGCAGCCTGTTCATAAGTATGAGTTCCAACGTACATACAAATTCGAGTTAAATACAGACTTAGGAAGGGAACTCATTCTTAACCCAGTGACTGCCTGTATGCTATTCCAAATTTACCAAATATCTGCTGACTAGAGCAGAAGAACTCAAGGTCTAGCTGAATCCCATCAAGCAGTGCTTTGTCAGAGAATCCTAGCACAATTAGGGCAATTAGTGTTATAAATTTCATCAATTTTTAAGAGTCCTGTTAAATAATGTCAAAGAATGATTGAATAATCTAAAGAAACAATTTATTAAATAGGTTTACAAAGGCAGAGAAATATAGATTTTTGTAATTAGTATAAATGAGTTAAGGGCCTTTGACTAGCATATCATCCCTTTCATCTCCAGTGGATATTAGCTTGGGAACAGAATTGCTACAATGCACTGTTTCCCTGCTAGAAATATTTACATGACATCAGAAGTCAAAGTTAACATCTTCCGATTGCTACACTTTTGACAAAATTAGATGTCTAGTAACTTTTCTTACTGAAACCTTCCCATCAGTAACCTCTGATATAATGGCATTATTATGGTTGGTCACACAGTCAGCCAGAAGTTTAGACTGGATTTGGCATTTTTATCCACCTATCAAGTCCTTCCCAAGGACCTGGGGGACAGATGTTGTTGTTTGATGGTTTGATAGTGTTACAGGTATCATCGCAGGATATAAGCTGTTCCAAATAAAGCTATCATCATCATCATCATCATCATCATCATCATCATCATCACTACTATTATATCATGGACATATTCAGTTCTGTAATTGGAATTGGAAGCTACTGTGGTATTCAGAACAGTCAATGCAGAGTGCAGTAACTTTTCCTATATTTTTTAAAATATCATTAGCATTGCTTAGTGACAAAACATATGGGTCTGTGAAAAAGCATTCATCCCTTCTGGTTTCTTATGAACGTTTACATATCTTTGCCACTGAATCTTATCAGAAGTCAGGTGGATTCTACTAATATATCAAGTCTGCCTGAACCTTTGGTGCTTCTTTCATTTATTTCATAAACAATGTAATCCAAAGTACAATGTGCCAATGTGAAAAAGTAATCGCCCTTTTAGATTCAGTAACTAGTTGTACCACCTTTAGCTGTAATAACTGAAACCAAGCTATTTGTGCAATTGGTGATCAGTCTCTCACACTGCATCAGTTCTGACCCATTCTTCCTGCTTCAATTCAGTAACTGCTTCAATTCAGTAACATTTGGGGTTTTCTAGCATAAGCTGCTAATGTCAGATTATGTCATAAGTTTTTAAGGAATTTAGCTCTGAACTTTGACCTGGCTATCATTTGGATGGATGACCATTATCTTGTAGACTTGCTTATAGTTTTGGAAACTTTTTTGCTACATGTCCCACCCATGCTTCAGCTTCAGACGACTGAGATGACCCAACATTCTTCTCTGAAACAGAACAGACTTCATGCTTTGTTCAATGATGGCTAGTTACCCATATGTTGAGGCAGCAAAGCATTTCCAAAGCATGATAGCACCAGCTCCATCACTGATAACAGTGTATATGGGATAAAGTATTTGTTTTTTGTTAGACATGATGATATCCATATTGTCCAAAACATTTTACTTTTGATTCATCTGTTTGTGAAGTCTGGAGGTGAATCCAAGTGTTTGGGGGGGGGGTTTTTGGCACACTTGAGATGAATATCAATGTACTTCTTACAGAGAAATGGCTTTGGCTTTGGTAATTTATCATATGAGTCCTATTTTTACCCAATATTTTACTAATGATGGAGTCATAAAAACTGATTTAGCCAAGGCAAAAGAGGCCAAATATCCCTGGATGTTGTTCTGGTGTTCTTTGTGTCTCAACAATTTCTTTTGAATGGGCATGATGTGCCTCTAGAATATGTTAGATGAGAACTTCACTGTGGTACTCTCACGTCGGTGGGAGGAAAAATGCTGGCGGTGCCTTGGAAAAAGGAGTCGGGAGCAGTTGCCGGTAAACGCGAAACCGTGCTCGCCCGAAAAGGGTGCGAAGCAATGGAAACCCCACCTCCTGCGCTCGCCAGCTGGGCTCTGCTCTAGGAAGGAGGCTCTGGCAAACCACTTCCGAAACACTTGCCTTGAAAACTGCAAGGACTCGTCCAAGCAGTCACTGCAGAGTCAGTAATGACTGAGCACAGATTAAAAAAAAAAAAAAAAATAGAGCAGAGTTGGCACAAATCAGTTCCTATTTGTTTAATGTAGTATTCACATGGCAAACTCCACTTATACCTTTAACTGAACTGATTGAATTATGGAACAATTATTTTTCCCATACTAGCACATTGCTGAAACTAGCACCAAACTTGATGCTATTTATTCACTCAGATTCCCCTCAGCTGGACCTATATAGAGCTCTAACAACATTCAGTGGCAAAAATATGCAAACATTCAAAAATTCTGAAAGGGGGTGACAACTTTTCATCAAACTTTTCATCAAACTGTAGTAGTCATCAAACAGTGACTACTTTTCATCCTCTGGAAATACAAGTAGTATTGCATATGTTGTAACTACAACAGATGCTTTGACACATGGTAGATCAAGTACCAGCTAAGAGGGAAAATATTTGTAGCCAAGCAATGAAAAAATAAGGAGAAACACAGCAACAATCTGCATAAAAGATGTATACATTATTAAGAATATTTCTGCATTCTATACTCATTCCAAAGAATTCTGAAGCAGATCTATATACTCATAAAGTTTAATTGCCCAGAATGAACTCAAGGCACTTGGGCTCTGCAATAAATTAGGAGCCAATTTACATATGTTATGCCTGAATAAAGAATAGGAACATGTATAGAGAGGTATATTCTGGTCTCAAACCCAACATCTTTGTACATGCTGGACACATCCATTCTATGCTGATTGGATAGGACTGCAGGATATTTTAACTCATGTTGGTTTGAATGCACATTTTCATGACTGAGAATGTCAGGTTTCCAGTCATGAAGAGTTCTGTGCTAAAGTGAACAGAAGTCTTCCATAGACCTCCTGGGTCAAAATGGGGATACCAGGACAACTGGATATCTATCTGTCTTAATAGGACTAATAATGGTCCAGAAATTGGGCCATTATTCAGACATCTTCAGAAGCATCCTAGCCTTATGAAGGACTTGGTATTATAGCAGACACCTTTCTCAATCTTCTATATACATACAATGTCCCTTTGCATTAATCATGCACTTTCATTAGTGCAGCTGATTATGGTTTAAGTTATTACTTATTAATTTAATATTAAGAACTTATTTTCCTTCTGGAGTTTAGGATGGCATACACAAGGCCTATTAACCTCAGAAGCATTACAGCAAAAGTAATTGCAGGTATCAACAATCACAGATATATTTGTGAATGGTTAGAAATAGATACATATTTCTCCACATTTCAATGCACAAATTAATGCTGACCATCAGATTAGATTATTCTTAGTATTTACTGAGCTTTGACATTTCAGATAATCACAAATATAAGCTGAAATTGTCAATACTCACATGTGAATGTTAATTTTTACTAAATTTTAGATAGCCTGCATTGTCAGCTTTTTTTATTTTATTAACCATCAGCCCTAGCTAAATTGGCCAAATGTCAGGAAGTTCTGTCCCAGAACATCTGGAGGGCAATCTGTTACCTATCTTTAATTTTTTAAATAAATGAATACTACAAATTTCACTTCTGTATTGTCTAAATTGTACTACCTATACTGGAATTGGCTTTTTATGAGTCTAGTTTCTCCTATGAAGTTGGGCAGAGCCTATGGGAAATTAAAAAGTGGGAAGATGAAATGGGCAAAATGGCCAAAAGCAGGGTAGGACGAAAACCAAAAGATTCTTCAAATCTTTTGAAGAAATGATATACAGGTAGCAACTGCCTCGGACAGAGACCTTTTGCAGTTACGATGGTGATGTAATAGTAACTTTGCAACCAATGCCTGCATTTATGACCTTCACAGGTCTGTAAAGCAAAAGAAAGCTGAAGTAAGATCATAAGCACAGTTGCCGTTTCACTTAGCAACTGCTTGCTTAACGACCAGGTTGCTGGTCCCAATTGTGGTTGCTAAATGAAGACTATCTGTATGTGCTCCCCTGCCAGCTAGGGGTGGAGAAAGAGAGACAGAAAGGCAGAAAAGAAGAAAGAGGAAATAACACACTGCTTTGGCTTTGGAAGTGCCAACCAACAGTATGCTGTACCTGGTACATTAATCCCCAGGGATTGAGGCCCTCAACAGGAAAAAAAACATTCCCCATGCCCGGCCTAATTTGATTAGCCCTTGGCTTGTCAGTAACAGTAAATTACTGCTTCAACCACAAAGTTGTTGGCTATGCTGAACTGGTGGCCATATGAAAACAAAAGTGTTCACAGATTTACAGACAGTTAAGAAATTCATTGCCAACATGTGCTGATAATTGTCATGGGAATTAAAGGAAAAACAAACCTCTGACGCAGCCTACAAAAATGCTAGCCAAAGTTAACTGAGTTATTCACACTCAGGCTAGTGATATCTATCCCCTGCTTTCTGGCAAACAAATACTGAGGGGATAGGCTTAGCAGAAAATCAGAAAGCTGTATGTGGCAATCATGCATTCCTCAGTGTTTTCTAACAGCAAGTGCAACAAGGTAAACAAGAAAGGTTTCTTGTGATTTATAAAAAAGAGGAGGGGAAATTGGATAAAAGTTCTTGCTCTTTTTAGCACCTTCTAATTATTAGTATTTATAACAATAGAAAGAACAGACAGTTATTAGCCATTCCATAAGCTTCTTTCAAGTGAAAAATAGAACAGAAATGGAAAATAAAATAAAATTCAAACAGCTGGAGGAATGTATATGCTGCAGGACTAAGTGAATCTAACACTCATTCCCTTACAGTAGACTTATAAGCTAGACTTATGCTTAGATATTTCTGGATCTCTCTATTTTTTAAGTACTTTGCAGAACTTTAAAAATGAGTTCGGCTGAAAACACTAGGAAAACTTATAAGTCAAAGGGGTGGCTATCAATTAATTATTACAATGTTTACAATAGCTTTATTATATTCACAAGGGAACCAAAACATCTCCATGGCTATGAACTTACTGACCTGTAATTCTCACTTCATGCAATCTACTCAAACCCTGATTGCTCCCAGCACAGGTTTGTGATGCTAAACTTCCTGCCTTTGGAATTTACATAATTAAAGGGGGAAGAATGTATTATTTCTTTCCTAAAATTCTAGCTCCTGGAGACGACTAAAAACATGTAACTGATAAAGAAATGAAGACCACCTCACATTAAGAATTTGGAAAAAGAATTGTACCTATTTTTACACAGACCACTGACAGAGTATTCAAGTTTAGGACACTGGAGAATTTATAGCTTATATGTATTAGCCTAATTAAAGCACGGACATAATTTTGCCTAATTTCAGTGAGCTAAAGTAATTGTTATATACATTTTGCAATATCCTTCTTTAAAGAAGAAGGTATCTGTGGCATTTTTAGTAACTCCTTTGCCTTGACTCTGGGCTTGGAAGAAAAGCTAGAACAAAAAGGGCCAGGCTTGGCTAGTGTTTGGATGGGAGACCACCAGAAGATTTCAGAGGTTCAGGCTAGATTGGGAAGTTGAAAAAATAACCTGGAAGAAGGCTATGGCAAACCACTTCTGAAATGCTGCCATGAAAAGTGCACGGATATGTCCATGCTGCCATTGAAAGCCAAGCCAACTCAAAGTCATCTTTACTTTCTTGTATTTAATAAAGGATATATTTTAATAGACAGTTACAATGATCTGCATATTGAACTGGCAATTAGTACATGCACAGGACCATTGCATAAATATCTTGCCTTAAGAACTCATGATAAACCTGAGATACAAACTACAAGAAGTAACAATGTTTAATATTATTGCAAGATGGTAATTTACAGGTCACTGAACAATGATGTAACAGACATATTAATTTTTAATAAGGTTAATGAGAAGACTTATAATTGAAAAACCACAGTTTGCCTTAAACACATTTCAGCATTAAACATATCCTTCTTAGGGTTTCTCTGTTTGAAAGTTGACAATCAGGCTTTGCCAGTGTCTCCTAAATTATGCCATAATTCAATTTACATTATGGATTTTATCCAAGTTAAAAGTCCTACATAAATTATATCTTCAAAATTAATGTGTGTAAATTGGTTTATCTGCATAACAGAAGAAGCTAATACTGAATATGAGTTCAGAATCCACAGTGAAAAAAGGAGGATAATCTATAGTTAACAAGCAATAATTGCAAGCAAGTGCAAATCTGAAAATCTCACATTAGAAATTGACTCCATCAAACCTTTGAATTCTCATTATGTTAGTTTTATGGTAGAAAAGACAAAGTTCTCACTCAAAGCAACAATGTAAGGACTTCAGGAAGTGCCCCTCCGAGCACATCCTGGCTGGAATGCTCACACCTGCTTTGGGATCCCTTGTCATTGTCCGTTGGCTGAGAGCGCCATTATGTGGGGATGCAAGAGGTTGGTCTTCTTTGCTGTGGCCTCCTGACTCTGGAGTGCCCTTCCTGTGGAGGTTAGGCTTGTCTCAATGCAATCTGTCCTTTGGAGCCAGACAAAGACTTGTTGTTTTATTCTTACCTTTGGAACTTAGTATCTAAAAACTGACTATACCTTTCTATCAGCATAACTTTAATTATTTTTATAAATGAAGTAATTATTCATTTTAATAATTTTTTGTTTTTCTTTTTGTCCTGTTTGTATGATTGTGATTTGCTACAAGATACTCTGAATAGTGGGCACATTATAAATATTATAAATGCTTTTCAACATTTTTATAAATCAGATAAGGGAATAGAGGGGATGTTCATCACATTTGAGGATGACACAAAGATGTGGGGACTGCTATCACCTCAGAAAGGTTCAAGATTTCAAATGGTCTTCATAGACTTGAACGTTGGGCCCTTTCCATCAAAATGCTGTTCAATGGCGAGAAAAGTAATGTTCTGCCCTAGGTAGGAAAAAACAGATGCACGGGTAAAAGACAGGTGATTCCTGGCTCAGAAGCAGTACTTGTGAGAAGAATCTGAATGTATTGGTAGACCACGGATTAAGCATGAAAAGCAGTATGCTGCAGCTGCCAAAAGAGCCAATGCAACCTTGGGCTGCATCAACTGAGTTATAATGTCAAGACCATGGGAAGTGATAGTTTTGCTCTATGCTGCACTGGGCAGACCACACTTGGAATACTGTGTGAAAAATTGTCACAAAATTGTGCTGCCTTGAGAGCAGCACAAAAGTTAAGGGTGGAAGCTTTAAAGAGAGAGATCCACACTTGAAATAAGGAGGAATTTCCTGATAGTAAGAGCTACTAATCAGTGGAACAGCCTGCTTCTTGAAGTCATGAGTACTTCATCATTGGAGGTTTTCAGCCTGCTTCTTGGAGTTGTCGGTACTTCATCACTGGAGGTTTTCAAGCAAAGTTTACACAGCCATTTGTCAGGGATGGTCTGAGGGTTCCTGCTCTGGACGGAGGTTTAGACTAGAAAGCTTCCTAGGTCCTTTCCAACCCTATGATTCTATGAAATAAATAAGCAGCAATTTTTGAACTCTATGGTGTCAGTATGTGCCTATGTCCATATGCTAAGGCACAAAATAAATACGTATTAATCCAATATAGTACCATCATAACTGGAACAGTCTTCCTAACATTGCAATCTTATTCCAGGCTAGCTGGGAATAAACTGTATTCAACTCAATGATATTTATTTCTGAATAGACTTGTATACTGTTACACTATAAATCTAGTTTAATATTACAAACTGCATATCAGCAGCAGGAACATTAAATTCTAACTAAAATATATGGATTTAATGCTATTGATCACACAATTTCTTAATGTTGATTAGGCTTTTATACTACTGACTCACTATGGACATAATTTCTAATTTATGTCTGCCAAGTGCATTTTATTTATATATTTAGATTTACTTAATTATTAAAGTAACCTGGTTGCTTTCAGTTACAATTTATTTGAACCATAGTAATGGATTAAGTACAGTTAACATTACTTACAAACAGCATTGTATATAATATACTATATAATGAAAATACATCATGATTTTATGTTGTTCCTTGATTCATTAATTATACACAGACATACACACACACACATATTATAAAGTTTTTATGCAATGTTTATGACAAACGTATTTTTTCTGCTGTTCAATCATACACATATCACACAATTCTAAGAGAAAATTGCTACCCAACTCTTGCAATAGTTCTCTTAATCTAGGAACAAGCAAATGTATGAAGAACACATTAAAGTTAATGTGCTAAAACAGAGTGTAAACAAAAATAATATAGAACTCTTTTGGGAGAAAATGTAATGTAAAAATAAATATTATATAAATATATATATAAATATAAATCAGTGGATATGAACTGGATAACAGATACATGTATACAATATAATTTTCTTGCCCCATGATATTAAAAGGCTTTTTTTATTTTTTAGGATACTAATAAAATACAGGTAGTTCCCAGTTTAAGAATGAGTTCCATTCCCAAGGTCTGTCCTGAAGTCAAATTTGTATGTAAGCTATAATAATATTATTGTATAATACTGTAGTATTGTGTAATTAACTCGAAACGCTGTGTATTTAACTGTATTTAACTTGAATTTTGCTACAATAGGCTCTGTTCTTAACTAT
Organism: Liasis olivaceus; assembly: GCA_030867105.1. Lineage (NCBI taxonomy): Eukaryota > Metazoa > Chordata > Lepidosauria > Squamata > Pythonidae > Liasis > Liasis olivaceus. The sequence goes on along the minus strand of CM061349.1, from coordinate 57,581,267 downwards.
GGGTCATCCATAAACCGGGTGTTTCTTAACCTGGGGACTACCTGTATACATCTCAGATATCAATAATCACAGGTACAATCTTACATGTCAAAAAGATTATTCAGAAGTCAATCTAAAGAGTAACATTTCAATTGAATATCCAATCCAGATAGCCTTACAATCTAATTACGTTGTGGAGATGTCTATGTCAATAGAAATACTAATAACCTATAACTAATTTCAATTACAGTTTATTAACTGCAGGTGCATATAATCAGGAACAGTTTTATGAAATGATATATTAAAGGTTTACAGCAATTTTAAAAGGCTTTATGATAACTGTTTATGAAACAGGTAGTAAAATTTCTATGCCATTTTTTTTAAATGGCTAAAACTATAGACTATAAAACTATAGACTCTTTTCTTCTAATATCAGCACAATCAACATGGTTGATACATAAGCATCACTAGTATCATATGTCATATTAAAACTAGCATGGAAATTCGCAAAACCACCTTAATATATTAGTATATTTAATAAAAATAGACTGCCAGAAATCAAGACCAAAATCTTCAATAAAGAAAGTGTACTTTACCCCACCTAAGTGTGCTAAATGGGACATCTACAATGCACAGAGTGATTGGATTGTGACCTAATAGACTTTCTCAGTGGCTAATTGCTGCCTATTTTTTTAAAAAATAATGAGTGCAATTAAAGCTCTAATTTATCAGAAAGCAGGATTGTCAGCATATACAGTATGTTCTTAAAAGTGAATACCATAACCTGAATTACATATGAGCAGGTGTCATCCAATGGTCTGGATAGTTCATACCTTTGATAGTAAGCTTCAGTTGCCTCTGGAGTATGATGTTTTGCATGTGTTCTTTTGATTAATTTCTGAAAAATAAAAACAAAGCTTTGTAATAAACCAGGTAAGAAATCCAACCAATAACAAATGCATGGAAATCTCCCCCCTCACCCCCATGCCCCCCACAAAATCCTAGATTTAGTTCCAGAAATTATTTTTTATTTATGCATTAAATGAAACATCTTTTGACTGTAGTGCAATACACCATATATGTAAAAGGCAGTAAGGTCATAGTAATTGAATCTAAATAAGTTTGCTTAGGGTTACAAAGGGCAGAGGAAAAACTTGTTCTCTCTTTCAACCTTTATATTAATTTCCCTTCAAATCAATTCCATCCAAGTCCTGTGCACTCTGGTTTACAATTCAATTGGCATTTTTAACCAGGAAGAACATTGCTTAAAAACAACTTATTTGAAAACTACAAAAAGTAATTCCATTGAGACTTGCCACTTGACTGACACCTGTCATCTCATGATAAATGACTCCATTTTCTGCCTCTCTTGCCTTCTGCCACTCCGGCAATGGTCATTTATCATCATCTCTGTCAGCCATGGAAAGCAGCACTGACAGTGCAAGTCAGCAAACATTTAGCACATGGAACCACGCAACACAGGGAAATTATTATTGTCAGAATAATAATGGTTTAGCATAATTTATTACAGGTCCACCAAATAAGCAAAGGCTAGATGTTATTAGACAGATGGATGGGTAGGCTTGGCAGCCATCCACCGAGACTCAGGCGGTGCTTGATGGGGAAAGGGGAACATCCTCCAAACCAATCAGAAAGCTGGCAGTTCAATTACAAAGAAATAAAGGGACATTCATCATTCAATTAGGCACCTGTCAACCCTCACAAAGGAGAAAACTTCTAACCTGGTACTCCTGGGAGAAGATGCTCAGCAGAGTGGACTGCGATTGACTGGAACAAATAAAAGAAGGACAAAGTTAATTACTGGAGTGCACAGCAGAGAAACAAAAGAGAAAGGAGCTTCAAAGGTAGGCCTGCTGCCCTGTAATCTAACAGAACACGAAAACAAGTGTGGAAAAGTTGTTCCAGATGAAAACCTCAGACAAAGGCTTCCTACTGCTAGGTCAAGGAGAGAGTAAGAAAGAGAGTTTGTAAGGAAGGGAAAGAGAAGTTGCATGTTGCTTTGGTCATTCCTTTCCAGCTCCATAACACACAAACTGGGGTGTTGGTAGCATGTACTGAAGTTAGAAAGGAAAACAAAACCGTTTTCATTAATAGCTGATGCGGCTAAATTCCATTAGCTGTTGGAAACAGACTGATTGTTCACTGGCAACATATTGAAATTCATTTTGTTAGCAGCAAGGAAACCTCTTCAGTAGCTGTCTCATATTCAGGGGCGAAACCTAGCTCTCTGTCAGAAGCAGGATATGGGACCAGTGTAACATTCCTACTAAAAGTGATGTGCTTTGAAAATAGAAACTTTCACAGCAGGAAACAGATTCCCTGGAGTTGGTAATTTCCAAAGGCTGCCATAAACTTTATTCTTTTAAAACTCTACTCAGTGTCAAATACCTGGCAATGAAGCAAACTGGAACAAGACCACCACCACCACCCCAGAAAATTTCTCTCTCTGTATCAGTAACATTTAGAAATGGGACGAGATTGTTCTCTCCCTCAAAACAGGTCATATTGTTTTCAGTTGTACTCTAGGGATATATGTACCTCATCACACCTTGAGCAAAATTTGATGCAACTGAAACAAATGACCATTTCTATATATTAACTTTATAGTAAAGAATGCACAATGTATAATTAACATTTCTATTCATCAAAGGTGGAATAAATAATACAAAATATCCAAAAACTGCACAAAAAGATCATCACATAACATATAACAACATACCCACCCACACAACCAGGGGTTTATGTTTAAAAATGTTAACAGTGTATGCTAGTTATCTGAACATTAGGCAACATTATCTGAAATACACTGAACATTAGACTAACATTCTTAGTATCATTATTTTCATAGTAATAAAACAGAGTATATTCTGAAATCTTTTAAAAAAATTGAACTGGAAATTAACCAATTATTTTAGCAACTAATAATGCAATTTTGCCCAGTTGTTCTACCTTGCCGCATATTGTCCAGAGTCTCATGATTGGGAAGTCTACAAATATTGCAAATAAACAAATAAATGTAAAGTAGCATAAGGATTCTCTGTAACTGATGACAGTATCCTCAACATCCCATCAGATGCACTACTGATTGTATTGGTTTACAGGAAGAATCACAGAGAGGGTACATATTCCAAAGCAACAAACTAGTTAGTATCTCTAGACTGTTCTTCAAAAAATGTTTCTATGTTAGAATTGTAGGAGTTGATAGGCAAACATATGAAATACACCCTACAAAACCTGCTTGGTTATATTGTGGATGAGGCCATCCTGTTAAAGCAGTGTTTACAGATTTCTTCAGAGGCTCCGGCAGATTGAGTCTTTCAGAAGCTCAGCATAATCTAAGTGAACTGACTCCAAAACAGTGCCTTCTTATATCTGTATAATTCTAAGCAAACGACATAAAAATAAGAACTCATAGAGATTAATGGTTGATCCTATCGCAAGGGAACAGTTACAATCTGCAAGCATTGGGTGCTAATTATAAAGTAGGTTCAATTCATTATCCTGCAGCTGACTGCATACATTTCAGTTGTCTTACAAGTACATGTTAGTTGCTGAATCCAAATTCTCTCCCACCTCTTGCCATTTACACTCTTAGAGTTTCTATACTTTTTATAGAAATTACAGATTAAAAATCTGCTAATTCAGCCTTTAACTAGAATACCAGGATCTTTCTTGATATCCCTTCAGGTGCTGTGCCAGGAATAATCAAGTATTGTCTCATTGTTATCTCATATGATTCCTTTTTTCACCTTGCAAAGGTGAGGCTCTAAGCCAGGTCTATAGTGCTCGACATTGGCCTGAAAGACATATTTGTGCAAAAACATTACTGGCTGTTGCCAAGCCAAAACTGAAAGCTTTGTTTCCAACATTGGGAACACAACCTTGTTATTGTATTTAATATAATTGTTTAAACTGATTTGGTATTTTTTAAAGACACTTAACTTCTGAAGAATGTTAAAAAGACTAGTTGTGAGATAATAAATAGCCTCTACATTTCCAAGTCAAGATGCATAGCACCCAGTGCAACTCAAATTATTTCAACATCTGAGGGGAAAGCAATCTCATTGCATCCCCTCCCATTGCCCTGGAATCAATTCCAATAGTATGTTTCTACTGCTGGAACTGTTTCTAACAGCAAAAATGGAAAAGAATAACCCTCTCTTCATCTCCAAAGCTAGGTATGCACACTTAAAGGGCTGCATCCAACAGACTTCAGTTTAAGCTATGAAATCCTATTTATTTCCCTCACCCCATATTAGGAATATTCTGCAGTACCTCAGGAAAGAACTGGAATATGCAAAGAGGAGGGGGAAAAAACTTTGACATAAAAAACCATTCAATCAACACTACTGAATACAAACCAAAAATGTTCACCCAGACTAAAAAATGTGACTCCTTTCAGTGCAGATTGTGAGGTAGATAGAGGTTCCAGAAAGAATATGGAATCCCACTGAGCAAGCAGACACTGGATTTCACCCAGTACCATATTAAATAACTATTTCTTTCTCTTTCATGATACCCCCATCATGTGTCTGGAGTAGCCTTAATTCTTCATAATAATAGCTCACTGTGTAATCTTCCAGAAGTGTCTGGAATGGAGGCATCTCTCATTCAACAATTTTCCTTTTGAAGGTCCACACTGAGAGAGTTTGACATCTTAAAGCTAAAAAAATGAAGATTAAATGCAATCTGAGGACCAAAATTGTAAGCAGGGTAAGCAAGTAGAAGACATAAGCAAGTTAGCTATGTGTATAGTTTATTTTATTTTCTATGAAACTAACATTCAGCTCTCACAGCAATACAACTGTAAAGTAAAATATAAGGGATTTAACTTCATATTTTGGAAAACACTTCCATGTTATGAAAGTCTGAATATAAGCAGGAGGAGAAATCATAGCTGTTATAGATATAGGGATGCTATTAATGTTCCACCAAAGGTGACAAAGCTAAATTAGTAGAAGACAGTGCTGTTTCTCAATGGATGTCATATGGTGCCACTATTTTTACTGTGTGGCAGTAAAAACCAGCTGGAATACATGAATATAGATATTAACAACATAATTGATTACTGTACCATTGTATTATTATTTGTAGGCTACCATACCAATCATTTAATATTTCTTACCTAACCCTAATAAAAGGGTTGGTATTATTAGGCTTCACATCTGCTTAAAAAGATCATGTAGTTATTTTTCACTTCAAGGTTATAATAATAGACATTATCAATTCTGCTTCAGAAGCAAAGTATGATGTAATTCTAGAAGCACATTTCTACTTTTATTTTAATCAAGCACATTAAACATATTTGGAATATTTTTGATAATATCTTTCAAAATGAGATGCACTAAACTGAATCTAGGCATTTTTCTAGAAAGAAGCCAGTTACACATACTTATTCCACTTAGATACAGGCAATATAATCAAATATAGAAAGTTGTAAATTAAGTATGTTATTTACAATTGATTAATTATAAACACCAACCAGATAATGTTCATTATATTGTCTACTGTTAATGACATTGGCCTCATGCAGCTACAGATTTTAGCATTTGTATTTATTATGTGTTAAAGTGCACATCCTGACAACTATACTCAGGGCTACAAATCATATGAAGACCCAAAGTTTTTAAATAGCACGATTATACAGCGTTCATTTCATAATATTACTATTCTACTAGAACTATTTTCAGAAAATGATGTGCTTTATCGAATAGCCAAAATAAAGCTCAAAATAAATATTTCATTTCCTATTAGTTATACAAATAAAAGCAAACCTTTGGGGGAACTGCTCAGGTCATAATCTAGCAGGCATCTAATCAACTGTTTTGCCAAATTTCCCTTCTTACACTAACTTTAAAGGTTTAGGAGCTATCCCAACTTTCACATGTCACTATTCCCTGGCACTTGATTGTATAATGCAATAATAAATTATTCTTTCGCTATAACTGCATAGTTAGGAAGAACTAGTACTTGAGTTTAATTAGAAATGAGATATTGATAGTGTGCAGAGACCCAGCCTGGCATATCTTCAGCCAAGTTTAACATCTTTAAAAGAAGATGAAAAACCAAAAAAGTCCACTAATTAATAACCTCTAGAATAAGAGGAGGTATGCTGCTGAATTAAGTTAGTGGGGACCATAGAGGGGAGGTTGTGGGGACCATAGGGGGAGGTTGCTGCTGAATTAAAACCCTTCTTATAGGCCTCCTACTATCATTGGTAACCCTCATCTTGTTTTCTTATAGAAAGACTTAGTCATTTTTACAAATGAAAATTGACCACAATTTCTTCTTAATATAGCCAGCTATGTCAACTCTGGAAAACTATACGTAAAATCACAACTGCTGAATATAACAGGTAGCAGGTACCTGTTCTTGATTTTTTTTTTTTTAAATGGCTGGAAATGCCTTATTCCTGGTATAAAAACATTATAGCAGAAATGTTACCCTTAATTTAAACTGGAAACACTGACATTTTCTTACAAAGAAAGAAAATAAATGTGGTATAGGTCTGCAAAACATACTAAAAGCTTGAGGTCAGAACAAAACACCCTGGACTGCAGTACTCTGAACAATATGGGGACATTTTATTCTGCATAGATTTGTATGTTCCGATGTATTGCAGTTCCTCAACAGAAACCAGTAGAGTACATGCACCAATAAAACAGCAGCCATCATTCCCATCCTTGCTGCCATTGGTTGGAACCTTCTGAGAGGAGTGGGGATGTGAGAGATATTTTAGCACATATTGTTGTCTACTTACTCAGTAAATGTACTGTTTTTTTTTTTAATTCTTGCTATGTGGAAATTAGAGTTCATGGGTTATAATGTAAGTCTTATTCTATGCATTGTCTGTGCTGAGCTATGCTTTCTTCTTCTATCAAGTTGCCAAAAGCAAAAACTGTGCACTATATTTGTGCATTAAAAAGATTTCATAAGTCATGTTGTTCTTGTCCTGTGGTGAAATAAATCCACTGCCACTGATTCTTCGGTAGGCTCAGTTCTGTGGTAGTTTGCTTAGCCTGGCTACAAAAGGTATGCTTAACTTTGGTTCCTATTATTTACTGTGGGAATTTAAACAACAAAATGGAGGCGTCACCTCCTTGGACAACTTTTCTATAAACTGGATGCACTACCACTCACCTAATATTATGGTCTTAAAAAGAAAATAAGGGAACAAGGGCTTTTTTTTTTTTTTTAATTTTCCCATTCTTCTCTGTGGCATAAGACTTGAAATCTTTCAGATTTTGTTCCGTCAGAACATAATTGATTCAGATATTTTGAATGTGCATAAGAGCTTGCACAAAGGCACATGGGGGATATAACAAAACGTGGGTCATGCAATACAGCACACATGCCTGCATTTTTCTTCTTCATTGGGGTTATTTGCAGATGCCAACGTGAATTATTCCAAGGTTGGAACACAAGTTTTTCTCATTCTGTGCATATTCTAAAATGTAGAGTAGTAAAATGTTACTGTCATCTGGTCAAAAGAAACAAACAAACAAACTCAAAGACTTAAGGTATGCTCTGTAAGAGTTTTTAGACTTAAGATAAATAAAATATTTTTACATAAAATGTACTTTATAACTATATGTAAGTCATTCTGGAAGCCTTTTTGACTGAACAGCAAAATAAAGTATTTTACCTAGCAGATAAATAAGGCAATACATAATTCCCTGAACTTAAATTTGTTTCTTATAAAAAGTTTCCCAATTTCTCACATTCTCAATTTCTCATCAAGACACGATAACCTTTTAACCACATAAATGCGATTGCTGCATATGTAAATAATTTTGAACACCTGTATCACCGCATCAGGATGCTGTAAACAACTTTCTACAATTTTTGTAAACACACCTTATCTCACTAAATAACAATGAATAAGTCTATAATCTGTTACCTGGCTAGGGGGAGAAAAGGCAGAAGGTCTCTCTAGCCATCTAATCACCATATCAATGACACATGCCACAACAGAGAAGCACTAGTTTATTTGATTGATCATGCTAGATAAACTCCAAATAACAGAGAAATTAACAAATGCTTGACATTTGCTCAACATCTATTATTCTGACACTGCTTTCAGAATTTCAAAGCCTGGGAGGATGCTTAATCAACATTCATATTCCCCAGTGAGCTACAGGCACCATATTGCGCCCCGCCTTAGTACTGATGAAAGCTGCATATTGGCCATTTCCAAAGTGTTCTGGGACTCTACACAGGGCCCCTTCTCTCTCTTGTTCCTGTTCTGCAGTTTTCTTTTAAACACTTCCAAGACAAAAGCATCTGCCAGGGTTTTTCCCCCCTCTGGGGATGTATGCAAAATGAATTTAACAGTTTTAAGGCCAGAGAAGCCCTCACATCTAAATTCATTCATAGGACAGAAAAGGGCCTAAGAGGCCTCTCCAGGGACAAAACCCTGCTGAAATTTTTCCCGACAACACTGGGAGCTTTATAAATTCTAAGTCCAGACAATTTCCAATTCAAATGCCTAGTATAGCATGACCTTTGTCAGATCTAAGAGCCCTAGATGCACCCACTTTTTTATTATTCTAACCAGCACAGACATTAGACAGAGCACTACTGCTAAGCAAGAGGCTCAATATTTGCATGCTCTTCCATTGTGAAAATTTAACAGTGACAGCACTGTGTCGAATTCTTTTCCCTTTAGAACTTTAACTCCATAGGAGGGGCATGGTTGACAGATGACTCTCCAACATATGTGTTATGTACACTGCACAGCTGAGGAACCTTAAATCAATGTCATAGTATTTCAGAGAAGACCTATACCTTTCTGCCCATTACTGGGGAAGTGGGGAACAGGAATCATCCTACTTTTTAAGAAGGAGAGCAAAAGATGAGTAATTTATAGTCATTAGACAGCAAACAAAGCTTTCAATGTAAGCGGTATAAATGTTCTGCACAAAATCTATCAGATATGACATGTTGCACATCATACTGTATTATTTAATATGCTTACTAAAATTTCATAGATCAGACACAATTCCTGAAAGGCCCTAGAAATATTTCTTCATTGTCCATAATTTATTTTATCTTTTACAGCTACAGGATAAAATGGAACTAGCAAAATTACAGGGTTATAGTTTACACAGCTATTGTATCATAGGCTAAACATAACAAATGGCTCCATGTCTGGTAATTTTTTTTTTCTTACATTTACCATTCAATTCATATCCAACAATAAGCTCGTAGTCTGATGCTATTTAAACAGAGCTTAACAATAAATACTGTAGGTTTAACAAAAAGTGCACCTTTTAGTCTGATCCTGTGTATGTTTATTTGGAAGCAAATCCTACTAAATTAAATTTACTCATTGGTAAATTGCATAGAATTTGAGCTTTGATCAAGCTGTTACAATGCAACGTGGTATGAACCAGAAGTGTCTTGCATAAGCAGAAAGCTCTACTTAATTTGGTTGATTTCTTTATTCTGCTACAGTCCACATCATATCCTAATCCATGCCACAAGAAAAGGTTAATCAGCCTTGAGAATCAGCCCCTGCATAGCATAGGGGCTATAGAGGAAGAGAATATTATAAAACAACAACAACAAAACAACACCATAAATCAGGTACAAAATAATAGTCAACCTAATACATGTAAGACAATACTATATCATCATCACATACTAATTCTGCATTAATAATATGTATTACTAGCACCCTCAATCATTCCAAGTGAATGGAACACCTCAGTTACCAAATGCTCTTTGAAATAGCCATGTTTTTAAAAGCTTCTTAAATATCAGCAGTGGAGATGCAGATCTTCTGGTGGAAGGGCATTCTGAAAATGCTCACCAAAGAGTCCCTTCCTGCTACACCCTGTGGGGACTCTCAGCACATATTCTCTGCAGCCACACCTTGTGTGAATAGCAAACAGTCTTGGAGGTAACCAGGCTCCAAACCATGTAAGACTTTAAAGGCGACAGCCAGCATCTAGAAATAGAGCAGCAACCAATGGAAGCCATTAAGAAGATGGTGGCATGAAGAAAGCTGAGAAGTGGCTTGTACTACACAAAGTCCTCAGCATTTCCTCCTTTCTAGGATTACAATGTCATAACATGGTTCTGCAGTAAAATATTTATATACTATTGGTTAAGAAACTAAAATACTTAATTTAAAGATGTACTCTATTTCTATCTTAACTAGAAATAAATATTTTGGGGGGAATTTCAGAATACTACTGAGACTTCACCTGAATACCACAGATAACAAAAATTGGCCACAGACATCCAGATGTCTCTTCTTCACCCTCATAGAATAATGTTATGTGGCTTTATTCCTTTTCTTTTAACATACAAGGGTTATAATAGATGATGCGAGAGGAGAATAGATAATGTCAGTGGAAGAGGTGGGATATAAGTCTGTATGTGGACTCTGCCTTGCAGTATCAGGCTCTGAGGCAGCAAAAGAAGAATCTGCCAGAAGCCAATCAAATCGTGAATTTTAAGTCAGAGTTTAAGGAAGATTCCATCTTCCTTATTATCATGATATATCAACATAATTACCCCCAAACATTCTTTGCAGCATCACTTGATTTCTGGAAAACTGATGGTCAGTAAAGTTGGTGGGAAAGCAAGTTGACTATAAATGGTATGCATCTCAAAACTAATATGAATAAACAAAGGTAACAACCCATGTTTTGGGAGAGAAGAGCCCACAGAGATTGGACAGAAATGTAAATTGTTTAGTTGCTGTTATGAAATTGTTCAGTTCTGAAAAGGAATTGAAATGATTGTGTATGAACACATATGCTGAGACAACCAAAGGAGCTTATGAAGCAGACATGTAGGTCTGGAAAAACACACAGCTGTTTTAATGATTCAAATAAAGGTGCTTCATATACACTTCTGATAACTGCAAAGTATCTCCTTTGAAAGATATGCACAGCCCTAGTATTTTAGTGAACTGGCTTGATGGGATGCAAGCAAGTTGGAGAGACATACTATGGACTTATCTACTGAAAGGTTACATTTCGTTTCTCATCTTTATGCTGGGCAAGAAAATTAGGAGGAGTTACATATCAGTAATGCTTTGTTGTCATAATCAGGCATGACGGTATAGGTCTTGGACTGTTGTCTAGATGATGAATTCTGTGATAGACTGGACAAAAAGTTGTATTTCACTAAGATGGAAAGACTCTGAATTGTTGACTTCTGGGTTAGAAAATGAATAAATAAGGTATTATTGATGCGGCTGTAGTCTTCTTGAAAGAGCAGATTCATAACTTTGGAATGTTCTTTTATTTATCTCTAATATATATTTATTTATCCTGAATTATGAGGATTACTTGAGTTTCTACCACAGCTCAGCCACATTTAAATTACCATCATGTATTCTATCTAGGTTTTCCACTGATGATGATATGCAAGATGCAGTTCAGAATGCAGAAGCTATACCACACTGTCAGAAACAGAAACAGTATTCATGTACACTAATTGTAAAATAACTGTGCTAGCTTCTATTCCAAGTTGAAGGTGTTAAGAATAGCATTTGAAGTTCTAAGTGATAAGACAGTTCAATATTTAAAATAGCCTCTCCTACCATATACTTGCATGCTGTTGATGCATCATCTGGATCATCTGATAGCTAGAGGTGCAATCTATACATTTCATAAACAAACATTCTACAGTTCTATAAAACTATGTGGCACCTACCTTCAAGAATAAATCAGATCTACATTTAACTTACATGGACACATATATACACAAACAGAGATCCCAGTTATGTGTTAAATTTCAGTTATATTTGCCACAGTCTAAAGAATGGATTGTGATTGCTAGGAAAATCTCTTAGCTGGTGAAACATTGCTTATTGTTACAGGTTCCATTCATCTAATCATAACTCTTACTTCTTCAGTGTATTAAAAGAAACATTACTTATTTTATGGGGTACTTTTCCAATCCATATTTTGTTTTAGATAAACAAATTATTAACAGTTGGGAATAACGCAGAGTTCCACCTCCGCTTTGCTTCTTGTTTAGAACTTGTTCAGAATAGGGAGGTAGATGGCTTGGTCTGCACTCAAGTTCTACGCATTACATTGATGAGCAGGAACACGTGCGTGTGAACGCACCAAGACTTTAGCAGATTCTTAGCTTACTGATACATGCCAATGAAATACTGTAGTTTAAAAGAAGCTCTAGTTTGATAAATAAACTATAAAACCAATCCAGGTTTTGGTTTAAAAAATGACTAGGGAGGGTGTTTTTCCTTCGTACCCATATAATGCTTAATTGTGGTTTAGTATTAGTATTTTAGTATTACATATGATTCAGAGCACTGTAATTTTCAGGTTTCATTCCAATAAAGATAGGCTCGTGGAATGCTATTCATTAAAAAATAAAGTTACAGTAGAAAAATAACAAGAATAAAAAAACTTTAAAATCGAATATGTTGTTCAGTGAATAGGTGATTAAAAAAACTATTATAAAAAAAATCACTGTCAAACATGAGAGCATATGTAACTTTCATTTTATTTAGTGATGTAATAAGCTTGGGGACATATATCAGGACCAAGAGAGTCATGGTCATTAATTTAGGCAATAAATCATACACCTTGCCAACAATGACAGCAAACAGATGCTAACAAGGAAATGTATTATTTAATATTGCCATGTATTATAAAAATGGAAGTGTTTTTATAACCATGTCTTAATTTTTTATAATAATATGCATTTAGTGTATTACTGTTTTGACACATATAAGAATCAAATTTATAGATCCATTCTGCTGTTTTGAAAGCACGGAAAGTATTAGAGCTTCTTTGAAAGAAAAAAAAAAAGGAAAAAACGAAAAGCTCCTCAAACTCAATAGTCTGAGTAAAACCTGACTCAAAACAGCAAATATTAAAAAGAAGCTTTCTTTAATGTATCAATCTACATTAAAAGATTCTTATGAAATGTTTTCACTTAAGTAATATGTAATTTGTTTAAATTCAGTCCTTACTGTTCTCCTAACTTTGTTGCATTTATTTGTTTTGAGAATATATGCTAGAAACCCTACTGATTTCAATCAAGCCAATTAATAGACGTATTTATGGCTGTTGCCCAAACTTTTTTTGCTGATATTTTTGTACGCAAATGTACTGAAGAAAACAAAACCCTTCTATACTTAAATAATTAGAAGGTTGGGTTTTTTAACTGAAACAAATTCATATTAGTAATGAATGAGTGTACTTTGGCAAATAGAAATGGCAAAAACAAAATGGCATCAAGGCTCTGCTTTTCTCTGCATCTCTCTCACACCTGATTACCACTCTGCAGTATCTAGTAGACTGAATTTGCTTTATTATGGCATACATCACATTATTTCTAGTTACCATTTTTTAACAAGTTAATCCTATGCACAGGTTTTTGTTTATATATGAATTTATTTAACTTTATCTTGCAATAAAGTCTCCCAGCTCTTTCTTGGAAGTGCTATAGTCAGTCCTCTAAAACACTTGAGAAGGCAGTGATCAGAGTAGGGAAACGGAATTTTCTTCATTAAATCTACTGAAGCAGATATTAAAAATGCATTTAATATACTGGGGATAGTTGGTGGGCATCAGAGAGTGTGACAGGCCAGTTACTGATGAGCTGCCGTCAGACGGCCTTCTCAGCAGGAATCTGTATCTAAGGCTGCTGAAGGACAGCCATATCTTCCCTTGTGTGTAAGCTCTATTCATCTCCCAAGTATTTACTAAATCACAGACCTCTGCACACAAACTCAGCATTTCAGTGTATGCTAACAAATGATGGATGGTCCAGTCAATTCGTTATGTCTTGAAAGCGTGATTTCCTGCCATTCCAATCATCAAACCTCTAGAGCTTTCAGAGCTGATCAGTCTTGGAGAATATATTTTGCAGGCTCTATTAGGAGTAGAGGTTGTTACCATTAAAGTCTCTAACTTTTTCAATGGCTGGGAAGGATGAAGGGTGAAAAAAGCCCTGGCTCTCTATTTAAAGGAGTCCGTGTTCCATTAGATACTCAAAGTCCTTTAAAACTGGAATGTTGATATACTAAGTTTATCTAAAAAAACAGATAATAATATTTTGCTATAGTAAATCTTTAGATAACAATTTATTACTAAAATATAAAGGCACTTTCATGAAACTAAGTTTTTTTGTTGCTAAACATAATCACGTTTAATCATATAACAAGGCTTTCTACTTCAGATGAAACAGCCATTTTATATTAAAAATGTAAGTAAAATAGGTATCTCACTGCTCTATTACTCATTCGGTAAGTTAAAAAAATCAATAAAATTATACTAATGTTATTCCTGTAGAGCAATATGTCTTCATAAATCTATGTCCACAAGCTCCAAGAGGTATGCTTTCCCCCTATTTTTTATATTATTTTATAGTAAGAGCATACATTTCTTCACAATCAACAGATTTGCCTATTGCTTTTCTATTATGTATGAGTACATTTCAACATAACACACAAGCGTACAACAACTGATAACAGACATTACTCAGGAAACTACAATTACTTATTTTTCCCCTTGTTTTTGCTTGCTAACTTACTAGGTAGGCCCCAGCCAAGACTACTAAAACTTTCCTTGTTTTTTGCCCTGCCATTCACCTCAACCTTGACCTGAAGATTAAACTCACTTTTATTGCACACAAAGGTCATCTGTATTAGGTCAACATTCAAAGTCCCTTGTCAACCAAGGTTGATATATTCCAACCTTTCCTACTCTAATGCATCAAATTTTTCATGGTGAGGTCATATGCAGCAGACAGTGTATTCAGCAATTTATTGCACCATTGTAATTTAGCACAGAATATGATTGTCCAAAAAGCTGCCTCGTGAATAATTTTTTTATCCCAATATGCTAAACCCCATAACCCTGCAAAGCTAACAAATCTGGGCCTGCATAGAGACCCCATAAATAGTTGTCCCTGAGATATAATGCAAAATTGGAACTGTTATATTGAAGCCGTAAGTATTAGAGAAGAAGTATCATAGTATTTTAAAACTCCAGCAGCTGAATACCAATAATCACATATGGATAGTGTTAAATCTCAACCATACAGTGTCACTGGCCTTTAATATCTGAAGGCATTTATTTCTGATCTGACACCAAGGTTGTCTGAGGTTGAATTATATGAAACAATAATTAGTAGGATGGGCCTATGTGAATGTGTAATATGCGAACAGAAAAAGCCCTGTATGGTGAAAAGCAAAGCAGCTGAATGGAAGCATCCATCCAGAATATATATTTAGATGTTTGAATGGAATCAAGGAAATTTGGGTTCAAGCCTTCCCTGGACTGTTGAATTGTCTGGCTTTTGCCCAGTCTCTCAGTCTGCACTACATTACAGAATTGTGATGATAAAATGAGGCGAGACTCAGGTATGCTGCCTTGAATTACTACAGTAAATACTTTTTTTAGACAAATTTCTGTTTTTTTTAATACAAATACTCTGTGAGAGAGAATGTGAAAGCAACAACTGCCCTGCAAGGTAGAAGCTATGAGGAGGAGAGTAAAAACTTTAGAATATTGCTACCTGACTGTCTCTTGTTCAGAATCACAACACTGTTTGGAGGACCAGGACCACCTAAATTCCATCCCAGTTGAGAGTAAATATGGATGTAGTTACAGGCAATGTTGTAACTGGCTATGTGTAAGTACTTGTTGTTGTAATTGTTTCTATTTTTACTTTTAATATTGTTCACTGCTCACAGTCATTTGTTGAGATAGGCAGCTATAAAAATTGACTAAATAAATAAATGATGGATGGATGGATGGCAGAAGACTTTGTCAGGCTTACTGACTGAGCCTGGCAGTTAATCACAGACCTCTCACAGAACTCAACTACTTGGCTTGACTTTGTTGAAAACTCTCATATATAGCTGAGACAGATGAAGAGGCTTAAAGAAGACATGAAACCATATACAAGAGTTTCTAAATGTAAAGACATTTATACTCTTAGGTGTTTAAATTCTAGGCTTCTTCCTCCCACCTTTCTGAATTAATAGATATATGGATTTCCTATCTGCCATAATGATCAGAGACCTGTCTCAGTTGGTATCTGGCTCCACACATGTAGCAGGTCACACTCCAGAGCTAGTAATCTGAGGGTACAGAAACTCTCTGTAACTTCATTGTCATGGATAGATTACTCTCTGTTCAACGAGAAGTCCCACCTTTGGCTCCTGTTATGTGTGCTTCTGCAGGGTTTGGTTCTCTCTCTGTTCCTGTTTAATCTCTACATGAAGCCACTTGGCGAGGTCATCCACCATCATGGGCTGAGGTACCATCAGTATGCTGATGATACCCAGCTGTACATATCTGCCATTGGCGAATTAAGCAATGCTGTGGATGTCCTCTCTCAGTGTTTGGAGGCTGTGGGGGTTTGGATGGGGAATGATAGGCTTCAACTCAACCCTGGTTACACTGAGTGGCTTTGGGTTTGGGTCCTCCAGAATCTGGGGGAATTTACCATCCTTGGTGCTGGATGGGGTGGCACTGCCCCAAACAGACCCTTGTGCAATCTGGAGGTCCTTCTGGACTCACAACTGTGTGTACATATCAGTGAACATTACACATCTACTCCACAAGCTGCATTGGTTGCCAGTTTGTTTCGGCGTTCAATTCAGGGTGCTGGTTATGACCTATAAAGCCCAACATGGCATGGGGCCAGATTATTTGAGGGACTGTTTGTCCCTGGTTACATTTATCCTTCCCATCAGATCCAGCAGAAGGGGCATGCTATGGTCCCATCCATGAAGAAGTGTCATCTGACGGACCTAGGAGAAGGCCCTTTTCTGCCATGGCACCCACCCTCTAGAACATCATCCCTCCAGAGGTTAGATTGGTCCCAACCCTGTTGGCTTTTACGAAGTCACTGAAGACTTGGCTGTGCCATCAGGCTTCGGGATCCCATGGAGGTGGGAAGCCCACAAGATGGTTGCACTGTTTGTGAGTTGTTGGTTGACACTCTTCCACGTTTTAATTGTTTTTAATTTTATCTATATGAATTTTGTCTTTTGTTGTTTTAACTTGTAAGCTGACCAAAGTCACATATGTGAGATGGGCAGCTACATAAATTGATTTAAATAAATAAATAAATTTAGACTGCTGACTGCTACATAACTCTTCAAAGTTGAAGAATTGGTTAAAATGAACAAGATAATTTCCTGAATTCACCTGGTGAGTTTTTTGCCTTATCTGTCAGCAATACTTTTGAAATCCTGGCTAGTCTGTGGAACATGGAAATAGTCCAGGCAGTTAGTATTATCACTCCAAAGTACCTGCTAACTTCTTCTTCTTCTATTAGTACTTCTTCTTCTTGATTACAGTACCCTTCTTGGTTGTCTGATGATGTTAGGTATTGAGAACACTTTGAATTCTTATGAGCTTAGTATCTAGCTGTCTTCTGTTGGGCTTTATTGTCTTCAGTTGTTCCAAGCATCAGGTTCTTCTCCAATATGGGATGCATAGACCACTGATCTATGGTGCTATATAGGATTGTATCTTGTTTTCTATGGTGTTTAATGTCTACATGAAGCTTTTGGGAAAGGTCACAGCTTTAAAATAAGGTATTATTAATATGCTGATGACACGCAGCTCTACTGCTTCCTATCTTATATTTCTAAGGAAGCAATCAGTACCCTTGAATGTTGTTTGATTTCAATAATGTGACAGATGACGGAGGACAAACTGAAATTAAATTCAGGCAAGATGGAGGTACTGTTGGTATAATGATGACGTGATTCAGGAATTAAGGTGAAGCCCATTCTGGAGGAGGTTGCACTTCCATTTAAAGGTCTGTATCTATAGAATGAGAATGCTCCTTGATCTTCAGTTATCATGGACGAATAGATAATGGTTATTACAAGAAGAATATATTAGCTGTGAGCCTTCCTGAACTATTCAGACTTAGCAATGGTTATCAAGTCTTGGTGTCTTCACTACTCCGGCAGGAGTTTTCTGGTTCTATCTAGAGATGCCAGTGACTGAATGCAGGGCCAGATTTTTGTATCTAATGCTGATCTGAAGCTCTCTGAACTTAAAACAACAACAACCACCTGAAGACTCAATGCAAACATATGATGAGGGCTGCCATACTGTATCCTACTATAATAGTAAATCTCAAAAGACTAGATGACAAACAATACAAAAGAACAGTGAGAGCAGATCTCACTGAAGGTCCCCACTCTTCTGGCCCCTTCAATTATGCAACTGCAGCATGACAAGTATCAGGGACCCCAGGTAATGATTTTTTTTTTTTCCCCCAGCCACCTGAATCCATAACAAGAGGTTCTACCTGTTAAGGCATCAGGTATCTGTTTTGCAGTTTGACCAAAAAGAATTCTGTATGCTAGTTTTGTCTCTGGTGTTCAAATCACAATGCAACATCACTAATTATTAAATGAAAAAATGTAACTGGAAAATGTATTAATTTATCTACCCACTGAGGCAACATGTTTTTGCAATTGCTCCTATAAAAAGGCTATCAAGAATCCTCAGCCCATGTCAGTATCATAGATCCCAGAAACTTGTGAAGACAGAAGTCACACATAATTATTCATCACTTAACTGAAAAAAATAAAATGATAACTTAACAAATGTGACATTGCAATAACAGCTCCAACTTCACAGATGCAGCTCTAATAAATCTGAAATAAATGTACTTTTCAATTAAGGCATTTCATTATTTCAGTTCTATGTCTCCAAATGATGAGATATAAATGTTTTTATATAGATCTAGAGAAGTGAATGCATATACTGTAACACAGTTCTAAACAGCTGTGAAGATACTGTAACAAAGTAAAATTGTATAATCTTCCTCCCACTCCCCATACTTACACCAAAAGCAATACCTTTGCTCACTTCAGAAATTATAATATTTCCATTTTTTTTTTTTTTTGGTGGGGAATGGGTAGGGGTAGAAGTTTGGAAAGGTGACACATATCAATCCACCTTTTTTACAGATAATGCTTTGTCTTCACCCTAACAAAAGTGGCATTGACAATTAGTAGGCTATAGTTCTGAAGCCTACTGCAGCAGCACTGGAGCTGCATAAAAATGCAATTACTTTAGAAGCTAACCACCCAACTGATGCAGATGCTCCCAATCCTTCTACTTCCATATGCCGGCAACTTCCAGCCTTCCAAAAATTTATCTCTGAAACCTCCTCAGGATACTTGACTAGCATTCTGGTCTGGCTACACCATTGCTTACATTCTCATAGTCCTTAATTTTGCTAGATATAGTTGTACAAGTCAATGTGAAAGATATCTGGTTATGATATAGTACAATTGGCACTGATGCTGACACAGGACAAAATGGAAGGTGTAATGTGCCTTCAGATTTCTTTAGGAACCTTGGGATTTTGGAATTGGTGTGCAAGGATCACAACCGTATCTCCCAATGGAGCAACTGCAGCCTTATTTTTTGTCCTTCATAAAATGTCCATGCCAGAGATAATGTTTCAGATTTGGCTCAAATTATTTATATAAAAGTTTTCATTTAAATTGTATATAAAAAAGCTGGTAGTGCAATATACATTTTAGCTTACTGTAACTTTTTCAAGCATATTCTGATAAGGATCATGTTCCACACTCACAGTCCATTTGCTAGCTTAGCTTAATGTAGCTTGAAGAGCAAGTCACATTTTACTTATTAGTTTTTCCTATAAATGTTATTGGAAAAACAAACTGTGTAATATAGCTTTCATAAATTATGACATTCAGTATAAATACTAGTAAGCACAATATTACTTCTTTAAAAGAGCTAGTCCTTTTGCTTAATTTGCTCAGGCAGAGAGAGAAAAAGAGAGAGAGAGACTCTCACAATGAATTCAGATAGTGAACTACAATACGTCATGTTTGGAATCTTGGTAAGTTGTAAAGTGACTTTATATTGAGGTGTAAGAGGGTTTTGGAACTTCATCAAGAATTCTGTGAAAAGTGGTAACATTGCATAAATTTGCATTTGTGCATAAGGGAGGCCATGGATGGGTGGAGTGGAGTGGAGAAAAGAAACTGCCATCCTGCTATCTCTGAAAATATGCTTTTTTTTTTAAGAAAAAACAATTTTAGGTAACATGCAGCTGACAAAATGGCATCTGAAACTGTAACTGATGTATTCTGTCCTCATAGTTGCCTGTATGTCTCCCTCAAATCTACTGCAATCATGCTGTTATTACCATTGACTGGACTACTGCAATGTGTTCTACATGGAGCTGCCTTTGAAGAATACCTGGGAACTATAATTGGTCAAAAAATGCAGCAGCCCATGTACTGGCAAAAGAAAGCCACCAAGCCATAGTACGCCTGTGCTGTGGGCCCTGCACTAGTTACAAGATGCTAGTTTTAACGTTTAAAAATTTAAAAATGGTGGGGTTTGCCCCACGTACTTGCAGGGCAACCTTTTTCATGTGGAAATGTGTGACTTCTGGCAAAATCTATTAGCAGTTCCAATTATCAAGAAATAAAGGGGAAATGAGGGCAGAGTCAGTACTTTCCTGTTGTGGTTCCTACACTTTGGAACAGCCTCTCTCTTGAGCCCAGGCTAACACCCATTCTGACAGCCTTCCAGAAATTAGTGAAAAGCGATCCTTCCAGAGGACATCTGGGGAATGATGAGTTAATACCATTTGTTTTTGCAGTATGGGTTTTATGGATTTGTGGTATGAATTTTAAGAGCTTATGGTATTATTCTGTTTCTATTTTTGTTTTTATTTGTTGTAAACCACTGGAAGTCAGTGTAGATTATTGTCAGCCTTACCAGGTAGACCAAACAGGAAACACGACCAGATAAACTAATTTTATTTTATTATAAAGCTACTTTAACAGAATCTTGCAAGTCTGAAAGTACAATTCTCCCACTGTCACCTTTACAGCCTGAGAACTTAGGGAGGGTCCCTTCTCAGCCTCTTGCTCTTCCCACTATGCAGCTGCAGGCTATGCTGTCTCTTATCTGACTGTTCCTTAGGCAGCATCTCTTTGCCCCATCTCCCATGGTCTTTCCCACATACTTATTACAATTACATGCAGTTTTACAATGGCATATAAATCAGATATGAATCTGTTCAGAAGGTTGGGAGATCCACCAGAGCAGATCTGGGAGTATACAAGGAACTGAATAGAAGAGTGAAAGATTATACTCTAATGCATCTAGGGTAGCATTTAAATCACTTGTTAAGCCATCTGTACAACCTGCACTGCTGGCTATTCCCCTGGGACACTGCATATGAAACTAAGTACACAGAAAACCACCTTATGCTGGACCTGATCATTTAGTTCAATATTTTGAAGACTGATTGACAACAATCCTCCAAGATTTTAGGTGAGATATATTTTCCAAACCTTCAACCTTGTGGTACAGGAAAGCATATGGCCTTCTGAGCTATAGCCCAGTCCCTGATATAACAGTATCAATTATGCACTATTTTTATTCTTATGACTGACCTTACATTAATAATGTTGATTATAGGGCCTTTTTCCATAGGGCTATAGAGGCCAGAGTGAAACAAAAAAATGATTTGCTTACTCATAGCAAACCATGAAGCAAAGATGTATTACAAAGATTGTTTCTAATACAAAACATTTAAGGCTGCAATCCACTTGCACTTAACTAAATGGGACTTGTATTTGAGGAAACATGTTTAAGATAGCATTTTAAGAAATCTAAATCCATGATACATTCTTCCACACTATTCTAGAATAAATTGTTTATTGTGACTCATGGTACTGAAATGCTAATTTTTAACATAAAACTGTCTACAAACGTGGTTAAAATTAAATATTACATACACATTTCATCTTGCTAGTATTATTTTTATGTTTCCATTATTTTTGAAGAAGGCTTTGTCTGGCACCTTTTACAAAGTTCTGACAATGTAAATATCAGCATCAGTTTCATCTCATCAGAACCTATAGATAAAAAAGTTCTGCCTATTCTGAATTGTTCCAAGAAGCTTCAAGATTAATTTGATTTAAAAGGCTTCAGGAACTTTCAAAGGAGAGTTGGTGGTTTCAGGCCATTTCCTAATGGACAGGTGCATCTATCATAAAACCATCAGGATTTCTACCATTATTGGCAATTTCTCATCCACACACAATATTTTCATTTTAGAGTCTAGGCATATTGGCAGAGAGATATATTCAAGACAGAACAGTAAATTTCCACAGATGATACAATTCTGTGAATAGAGAGTTGTACTCAGAAAATATAAGAAACAAAGCTTATTTCATCCATGGAATAGTTTTATCTATTAAACTAATGTTTAAAATGAATTTTTTAAATCTAAATTTAATAAAATGTGTATTATCAAAATATTAGCAGATTACAAAATGGACAGTTTCTCTAATAAAGAAGATAATACAAAGTAAAATATTTTACAAAATAAAATGTTTTTAGGAAAAGTAATGTCCAATGCTCTCCTTTCCCATTATGAAACTAAATAGAAGATATTTCCTATTATGCTAACATCCAAGAGCTAAAATGGTTTCAGAGATAGTATATTAATATTCAAACTAATCTACTGAGATTGAAACTTTCAACTGAATAATAAACCTTCAAGTTTTATACATGATTCCTTTATTAAAAGCAACAGCATGCTACCTACATTTGGAGAAACAAAATACCTGTTAATGTTGAATTGAAAGTTCTGTTTAATTTTTTCCAGCTTTATATGGGTGATCCAGCATGTCCAGACACCAGCTTTAATTTAAGGTTATTTAAAACAATAACACTGTTACTGTGGCACCAGCTTTCATGCTATAGATACAACTTCTTCAGAAAAAAATGGTCACTCAAGTGTTTATCCCACCCTTCCTCTAAAGTTTAACATAATATCTCATCCAAAAGAAACACATATTTTCTAAATACATACAGGTAGTAGCCATTTAACAACTGCCCTATTTAGCAACCTTTTGAAGTTATGACGGCGCTGAAAAAGTAACTTTACAACCAGTCCTTGCACTTATGACCATTCTTGTGGTCGTAAGATCAAGATTCAAGCGCTTCGCAACCGGTAGGCATTTATGACTGTCACAACCTCCCGCAGTCATGTGATTGCCATTTGCGTGCTTCACAGCCAGCTTCTGACAAGCAGAGTCAATGGAGAAGCTGACAGTAAAATCACAAGTTATGGTCACATGATGTCTCACTTAATAACCGTGGGTGATTCACTTAACAACTGTGGCAGAAGTGAGGAAGTCACGCGATGTCTTGCTTGACAATCACATTGCTCAGCGACAGAGTTGCCAGTCCCAATTGTGGTTGTTATGCAAGACTACCTGTACACACATGTAAGTAAGTATGTATGTAGGCAGTGGTGTCCTGCTCAATATTTTAGAACCAGCTCTGCCAGCTCCATTGCTGCCATTGTGCTGCATTGCTAGCTGCAGAACTGCTGATTGGTGTGCTAGTACTGAGGCTCACTTCTGCTGTCAACCGGTTTGCAAAATTCCTGAAAACTTAACAATCGGCTCTTGCAAGCTGGTGCGAGCTCTGTAGATATGTACTGTATATACAGAGAAAGAAAGAACAGGGGGAAAAAACCATGTTAATTTATGAGGCCAAAAGATCAAACAATTCAAGATGCAGTAGCAATTGCATCACTGTGATAAAATGAGTCTTTGCAGTTTGTTCTTACGCCAACAGTTTCAAATCTGAGGAGAATTTATTTGCAGATGAAAGTGGAAATGAGCAAAAGAAGTTGTTCTGCAATATCTTTTAAGATGCTGAAAGCCAGAATTTCCTATCTCAGCCTCAGAGGATCTGTTCTCTCTTCAGTCTTGGTATATATTTTCCTTGGGACAATAATGGGCCTTCACTTTTCCATGTTTAGGATTTCCTTTACAAAGGCCTGTTTAACATAGTACTCTCTTCCATCCAAGAGACAAGATTTTCAAACCACCAACCCTCTAATGCAGCATTTCTCAACCTTGACAACTTTAAGATGTGTGGACTTCAACTCCCAGAATTCCCTAGCCAGCATGAGGAATTCTGGGAGTAGAAGTCCACACATCTTAAAGTTGTCGAGGTTAAGAAATGCTGCCCTAATGGTATCTGTCCCTGTGACTCTGGTACTTCAAAAAGTGTAACACATATTTTTCTATACTTTAGAAGGGAAACAAAGAAAGGATTTATAGATTCCCTATTTTTGAGGCTCCCAGGAAAAATGTATTTATTTTCTGTAACTTGTACATGTGAGCCCCAATATAACTATAACAGTTGCAATGCTAAGAAAACAGTCCAATCATTGTTGATGTAAACACACAGACTGTCTTTTAATCCTTGTACGCCACCCAGTCACGGTAAGATATGCACCATATAAATCATATAAATAAATACATTTATTTTAAAACAATACTCCAGTTTTGGGGTTTATTGTATTTCTTGATTGGGCAAAGGCCAGATTAAAATTCAGCCATTCATTTAAATAAAAGTATATCTATGAGTGACTCACAAGGGTATGCCAATATATTCATGATTTTTTTGTTTGTTTGTTCTGTTTTTTGTCATATATTACTTTGTGTTTCTTACCTGAGATAAATTAATGATATTTTCCTCAACTGGGTGTATGCAAAAAAGGCTGCTGAACAAGCTCATTATGGAATTAACTACAAGTTTCCCTCACTTTATGCAAATTTGCTATTAGATGATTGATCCTTTTCATTGAAGAATTTGCTTTAAGTGAAAAAAAAAAGCTATTATCTGATTTGTGCCAGAATAGTCAGTTTGAACCAAAGATCCAGAAATGTGCCAAGATTTCTTCCTGCCAAAACCACTTAAACATTTTCCTGCCAAACGCCCTTTCTCCCTCACTTACACGTTTACCATGTGCAGTTATTGTAAATGTGTGTCCTGTCTCCCATTTACTTCCCTACCTGCAATAGCTACTACTGTTTCTAGACGGTCAAAATGGCCATCCAAAATGAAAACGAAACGGACCTTTCTAACATTAGAAACAAAGTTGGATATCCCCAAAGTCCTCAGGCCTAGGACAAGCTTTTAACCTGACTGAATCTATTGTGTGCAACATAGCAAAGAATATAAATAAAATTCATAGTGCTCTGACGCATTCTACCTCTTTGTCTGCCATAATTACACACGTTAAAAATCCAGCTGTAGAAAAGATGGAGAAAATGCTTTCACTGTGCATAGAAGACAAGGAAGGAAACATGCTTGAATAATGTAGCACATGAGAATAAGTCTCTAGATATTATGAGCACATTTGTCAATGCATTTGGACTACTAAATTTGACACCATAACCCACAGCCTCCTTTTTTCTACTGTTTCAGTGTCTCATTTTATGTGAATTTGCTTTGCCTGAGTTTATCAGGGAACGTAACCCTAGCATAAAGTGACTAAGCCTGCACTTCAGATCCATGTTAACCTATATTTCAAACACTCCATGAAACAAGATCACTTCCTGTATACCATTGTATATGAAAAGTATATAAACTTTTATGCTGTATAAAATAATACCATTTATACATATTACATACTTCCGGTTACCAGCCAGAAAACACATCACAGTTAATTATCTGCAACCAAGCTCCATATTCAATTGGGTGTTCACTCTTTAAAACAAGATTTGCAGGATTAATATAAGTTAAGTTATAAATTGTATTGGTACCATATATTGTGAGCAGCCCAGTCATTGAGAATCGGGTGACAAACAAGTTTAATAAATAATAATTAGTGGGGAAATAAAGCTTGAAATCAACACATCAAAACAGGTACCTAGTAGTCACTTCCTACTGATTAGGCTAGCAAGGAAATCAGCAGTTCATAGTTGGCTGGTGTGGATCTTCCGGGTTGTGTGGCCGTGGTCTGGAAGTTCTGTTTCCTAACGTTTCACCAGCATCTGTGACCGGCATCTTCAGAGTGCAGGAGCACAGACAGGAGCAGTTCTCTCTGTGCCCAGGATGGTGTGACCCTTTTGTGGGTATTTATAGAGATCTGGAGGGGGGGGGTATGGGGTGTTAATGAGTGGCTGCTTGCCCAGGTGTCAGGAGATCTGTGTATCTTCCTGTGGGCCAGGCAGGGTCCCTTCTTCTATTGAGTTGTTAACGAGTGGCTGTTGAGGGTGTTCATAGTTCATAGTTCATAGTTCATAGTTGTCATCCCACTTCTCAGCTGAAAACTTCTCCAACACATTATCAAGTCTTACAGCCAATCCAAGATTATCTTTCCCTTTTTACACCGGACCCATTTTTTCTTTAAAAACCCTCTACCCCACAAAAGGAGTCCAAGCCCCACTCATGTTTTGAGGACAGCCTTCAAGATGCCATGTAAAATTAGCATGGTCCTCAGTCTGATGGAAGTTACTCCTGTCTTAGAGTATATATTAGGGCTATGCAGGGATTCAGATTCAGAGGCAAAGTGGGGTTTCTGAGCATGTGGGGGGCACAAATATGGCATCAACTTGCAACTGTTCGAATAGAACATGCATTCCAATAGCAGAGAGTATCTGTAGCTCAGGGTTGAACTGTGGAGTCCTTGGCGCTCTCTGACCTTGGTTGTTTGCTTGCAGACGTTTCATTATCCAACTAGCTAATATCACTTGCACTCACACCGATGTTACCTAGTTGGGTAATAAAATATCTGCAAGCAAACAAACAACCTCAGAGAGCACCAAGGACTCCACAGAACATGTATTTTTCCATGATTGCACTGTGGCTGAGGACAGCAGCCATATGATGCCAGATCAAAAAGATGCCATACTTTTAAGGCGGCTTAGACAGATGCTATCTGGGTGTCCCTGTATGCGTTAAAGCAGGGTTCCTCAACCTCAGCAACTTTAAGATGGGTGGACTTCAACCCCCAGAAT
Organism: Liasis olivaceus; assembly: GCA_030867105.1. Lineage (NCBI taxonomy): Eukaryota > Metazoa > Chordata > Lepidosauria > Squamata > Pythonidae > Liasis > Liasis olivaceus. The sequence continues at coordinate 57,554,461 of CM061349.1, read as the reverse complement.
TCCCCAGCCAGCCATGGTGGCTGGGGAATTCTGGGGGTTGAAGTCCACCCATCTTAAAGTTGCTGAGGTTGAGGAACCCTGCGTTAAAGCACCTTTGCATTTGGATCCATAGCGCTGTACAGCTCTAGTACATGTATCTTCCCAGCTCAGCGATTAATGTATCTAACAGAATCATCTCTAGAATGAGAAAGTTAAATGGCACAATACAGCTATGCTACAGAGCTCTTTGGCTGTTTTATTGCAATAAAATAATATGATTACCTGTTAGGATTTTGCAGTGATGCTAGAAAGAATTTAAATGCTAAAGGAGCTGGTGCTAAATATGTTTGCCAACAGGAATATAAAGTGTATGAACGTATCTTTTTACAATACTAAGAAGTATTAAAAGATTTTATAGGATATTTTTTTTTTAATTTCAGTTCACTGTTCTTCAAAGAATTCAAGGCAGTGTTCTTGATAATCCAACCCACCCCACCCAATCTGTGTAGTGTTACGAGAGAGAATTGAACTTAATTCAATTTTTCTTGAGGTATGTGGCCATAGGAAGCTCCAAATTAGGTCAGTTTTGTAGTACTTGGGAAGACTAGAGAAATATGCCATATTCAGGGAAACGGAACCTTTGGCAGAAGGCAGTGTGAATTAGAAAGTGCAAGCATATAGATAGTATTTAAATAGTTATCCAGTTTCTTTATTATAAAGAATTAAGTTATTTATAACAAGTGTTAAAGTATCAGAACTGGTTCACCCGGCAGTTGGTGTCCTACACTCCTACATCACACTGAAATGAAGGACAGATACTTATCGTGAACTAGCAGCCTATTTAGAGAAGGGGTGGCCATTCTGGAGATGACACGCTGACGTGCCTTCTGCTTAATGCAAAGCTGCAGCAGTTTACATCTTTACTCATAAGTAAGCCTCATTTCCAGCTCCCTGGCCAGCAAGAGCCACATTTCTCCCGCCTCCTTTTTAAAGTCCGGCGCAAAACCTGCAGCAGCTCAGCGAAAACTACACGGAAAAGAATGTCTTTAACCACGCCGCAAAGGAGGCTGAGCTGTCTCCTCTCCCGTTACGAAAGACGCCCCCGCAGCCTCGGCCTGCCACTTGTTAAGAGTTACTTCCGACAGCTGACTTCTTCACTTCCTCCGCGTGAAAGGGGCGGAATTCGCCCTGGAAGAGGGAGGCGGCGGCGGCGGCGGCGGAGGGGGGCGTCTCCCCACCCGCCTGGGGAACACTTACCTGGGGAATTTTTCCTTCAGTTTCCTCAGGCTCTGCCTGGTTGGCGGTACCTGAGCCAGGAACTGAACCACCTCTTCGTACTGGGCTTTAGTGAGCTTCATAACCTCCCCGGGGAAATGATCCCTGCAAACTGCAGCAGAGCAGAACGCAAGGGAGCGGCTGGGGCAGGGAAGAACTTCCTCGCTATGGGCGCTTCCCGTCTCCGGCCACAGCCGAGTGGAAGCGGAGGGCTTGGTGAAACGCGGCAGCCCAAGAAAACCCCTGCCCCGTCTCCGCGGCTTCGCGCCACTGCAAAGGACAAACACTCATGCGCTGCGCTCGGAGCTCCACCCTCGCTGGCGCGCAGAGCCGGCTCGGCCCTTTTCCTCCTGGGCTGAGAACTGCCGGGCCGGTGGCCGCTGCGAGCGAGCGAGAGGCGAAGGAGCAGTCCGCCTCTCTTAGTTTGAGGCTACCGGCCGACTGCCTTGTCCGGAAGTTCTGCTGTCCTTCGCGGGAGTGTGATTTTTGATATTTGGGTAGGAGCGAAAGGAGGTGGTACTGGCTGCTCCGACAGCCCGGCCGCTGAAATTGTTTAAATATGAGGAAGGAGCTATGGCTGGCTGCCTTAGCCTGAAGTTATGCACAGTTGTCGGCTCGCGAATTGGTCGACCATGAGTGGAGAAAAGCCATTCAAAAGCAACTGCAGGGCAGCATAATTATTGATGCATTACAGTGGAACCTGTTTTAGTGCAACCCAAATTTGGAGCCACGAATTGGGGCAGACATTGCAAATGTTTAATTTGATTATGATTTACAACTTTCAGATTATAGTGAAGAGATGCTGAAGCTTTTTAAAAATTTGTATTTGTAATTTAGATGTATAAATTCACCCAGTTTAAAAATTCATATTTGTAATTTAAACCCAGTTTAAAAATTTGTATTTGTAATTTAGATGTATAAATCCACCCAGTTCTGAAATATCTTTGCCGTTAATGTGGCCCGGCATTGGGCAAGAATTATATAAATCTATATTAAAGTTTTTTAATTTTTTAAATTTAGATTAATAATTACCTCCTTTCTAGTTCCTGCATTTCTGACGCGAGACAAGACCCAGTTCTGCTGGGGGTGAGGGCTGGAATACAAATTAAAAGCAAACACAATACCTAAAAGCAAAAGAGAATAACTGTAATGGGGGAACAAACGTACATCATGAGTGAAACAGTCAATGTACTCCAGATTAATTTGTGCCAACCTATACCAGAGTCTGTGGCAGCAGAGGAGAACAGGTTTTCAGTGGTCTTTTAAAGGACTGAAGGGTTCAACTGGCTTTATAGTGGTTTTAAAAAATTGTAATTATATTCTATGTAAAATAAAACTCACTACAAGGTGATTGGTTGATTAATTATGTGCCATCAAGTTGGTGTTGACTCTTAGTGACTACATAGATGCACCATCTCCTGGATGATCTTTCCCCAGCCTGGCCCTTCAAGCTCTTTCAACAGTGCACCCATTGCACTGTAATTGAGTCCATCCACCTTGTTACCGATTGTCTTTTTCACCATTCCCAGCATTATGGACTTCTTAAGGAAGCTGGGTCTTTGTATAATGCATCTGAAATGTGATAATTTGAGCCTGGTAATTTGGCCTTGAGTGAGAATTCTAGATTGATTTGTTCTATGATCCATTTGTTTGTTTTATTGATTATCCATGGTATTTTCAGGAATCTCCAACACAAAAGTTCAAAAGTACCAATATTCTTTCTATCCCATTTCTTTAAAGTCTGATTTTCACTTCTATAGAGTGTCACAGGGAAAACTATTGCTTGCATGATTCTGATATTTGTAAGTATAGAGAAGAATAATTATTCCAAGGCCTTCATTTCTACCCTGCCAAGTACTAGTCTGACTGGTTCCTTTACTGTTCATAGTTGATCCTAAAGCAGAAGTTATCCACCATATCAGTATCTTTATTGTCAGTTCTAGGGCTAATTGCTGTACCTGTTATCATCTGTTTGGTCATCTTTATAATTAATTTTAGTTTCATTTTTTCATTGTGCTCCTTGACTTTTATTACTAGAGCTTCCAAATCATTTGCATTTCCAGCTATCAGAGTAGTGTCATCAGTATAGTACAGGTTGTTGATGTTTCTTCCTCCAGTTTTAAAACCATGTTCATCTTCCAATCTGGCCTCCCTCAATATATATTTGACATGTGGATTGAATAAATAACAGCCTTGTTTTACTCCTTTGTCGACCTGGACATGGTTAGTTTCCCCATGGTCTGTGGTGCTGTCATGTGTGCAGGAAATAATGACAATAAGATGTTCTGGGATTCTTATTTTCCTATGGATATTCTACTGCTTGGCATGGTCAACAAAACTGAATGCCTTTCAATAATTAATGAAGCACCTATTGACTTCTTTTTGATATTCTTTGTCTTTTTCAATGATCTAGTTTACATTAGAGTAATGTCTCTTGAGTCTTGGTCTGCTTTCTTCTGTTTCTTGATCTTTGGTAGTCTCTTCACATTCATTCTTAATAACAAGTTTGATTTCATTCCACCATTCCTCTGGTTTTGTAACAGTGAGATTCAGGACTTCAAAGCAATTCCTGATCTACTTGAAATTGGTGGGTATATGCTCAGGATCATATCATGGAAACTGGTTGGTTTTGTTCTTCCACTTTAGCTTGACTTGAAATTTGCATATGGACAATTTGTGATCTGTTTCACAATTAGCCCCTGACCATGTGATTGCTGTTATAACTGAGCTCCTATACCTCCTTATACCAATAATGTAGTCAATTTGATTTCTGTGTGTTCCATCTGGTGATTTTGTGGTTTGAACACTATATTAGTAATGAAGACATCACTGGATTGGAAGAAACATAAGTTCTCTTGCTTCATATCTGTTTCTTAGGCCACACAGTCCAACTATGTTTTCCATCTTACTATTTCCAGTTTTGGCATTCCAGTCTCCAACCCTAAGTAGCACATCTTGCTTGTATCTTCTGTCAATTTCAGACTGAATTTGACCATAAAACTCATCAACTTCCTCTTCTTCTTCAGTGATTGGAGCATAGACTTGGATAATCATCATATTAAAGGGTTGACCATCTAATTGCTATTATTTAGTCATTGACTGCATTGTACCCAAGTACTGTCTTTGCCACTATCAGCCCTCCAAGGTAGACAAACCTGGAAATGAAAGACACACAAGCTAATACTATTTTTATTATAAGATTAGTAACAATCTTGCAAGTCTGAATGTGTTTCTCCCCTCCCTCCCTTTTTCTTCACGAGAATTAGGGAGGGTCATGTCTGAGACGCTTTCATTTACATTTAATTAATCAATTACATTTCTGCCCCAGACTCAGATTTCTTTTATCTGACCATTGTCTTGGTTGTGGCTCTTCCTTCTGTTCTTCATGGTTATTCCTTCTTCCCATTACAGCTATATCTTTCCTGAATATGAAAGCAACACTGTTGCTTCTTTGTTTTTCATGTCCTGAAACAGTATAATCTTCTGAATGAAAGTGTCCAGTTCTAGTCCATTTCAATTCGTTGATGTGGTTAGTGTAATCAGTTGATTTCATCTTTCATTGTGTTGAGCTTTCATACTTCTTACATTCCATGTTCCCACTATAATTTCTTCTTTTCTTTCATGGCAGCAGCAGCAACTAGACATCTTAAAGGCTTTAATCTAGCTACATCATAAGCACCATCAGTATTCCAAAAGAACCTCAGCTCTTCTTCAGTAGATGCTTAGTGCCATCTGACCTGAGGGGTCCTCATCTGGTACTATATCATCAATCACTTTAACTTGCCTATCAATGTGATTTTCTTGGTAAAATACAGAGGTGGTTTACCGCTGTCTTCTCCTGGGCAGAATAAAATGCTGCTTTTCCTGTTTCCACTAAAGTTATCTTCTACCTCCAGCATCTTCCTGTTGTCACTATGTCACAATACAGGTGCCTGCTCACTTTAGCTGGGATGATCTTCTTGCCTTGGGTGACCCTGCTTAGAATATATACTCTTCATGTACACTCCAGCTTTCTTCACTCATACCTCCCAGGAACACACCATGACCACGCTGAGGCAGCATAGCAAGACTTGAGCGGGGACAGAAATACAGGCAGTCCTCACTTAATGATTCTAATAGGAACCAGAATTTCCATCACCAAGCAATGCGGTCATTAGGTGAAACATCATGTGACCGCACTGCTTAACAACAGCAATTTCGGTAGTCTCAGTTGTGGTCATTAGTCCAGGATTTCACACTTCTGCCCTACTGCACTTGCCTCTGCTTCAACTCCCCCCCACTTGCCTATTACCCCCCATCTCTGCCCTTTTGACCACCCTGCACTGTGCTGCCCTGCTGTCCGCACTTCACTGCCCCCCACTGCCCTGCACTTTGCTGCCCCTGCTGCCCCCAGCTAACCTTCTTCCTCCTGCTGATGAGATGCACCTGGCCTGGCCTTTTGCGAGGCAGCTGCTGGCTGCAGAAGGCCTTCCCAAGGGGGGCGGTGGAGTTCAGGGCAACCTACAGTTGTAAATGTGGGTGGGCTGCCAAGCGCCCACATTTTCATAGCCATAACTTCGAGGATTGGGTGTAAGGACCTACATTCAGCACTGTTGTAACTTTGAACAGTCACTGAATGAATGGTCATTAAGCGAGGACTACCTGTAAGTCCATGCAGTTTTCTTGGCAACATTTTCAGAAGTGGCTTGCTAGTACTTTCTTCCTAGGACTGAGAAGTGGTAGTTGGCCCAAAATCACCCATATGTCTAGTACTGTATTGAGCAGACTAGAACTAGAACTAGAAGGCAGACAGGGCTAGAATTTATAGGCTCCTAGCTTCTAATCCACTGCATTTAACCACTACACCAAACTGGCTCTGTATGAAATAATACCCTTGTTTATACAACTTAGCTTGTTCCTAATGAACGTGCAAGTTTTAGAGTACTCCAGAATTATTCTTCTGGCAAGATAAACTTAAAAAGTAGAGAGTGCTGGTGGGGCAAGTCTTAAATTAAGGCCAATGTTTTAGTAATGAGATCTGCAGTTCAAAGTCAGTCTCAAAATGAAGACTGTAGAATGAGTGCAGTAGTTAGTAGTGGGTGTAATTGATGTCAGATGATACATAGTTATTAAGGAAAAATATTTTAAATTTTAAATACTGTTCTGGAGAGTATACACAATACATTTTCAGTGCCACTAGCCCATAATAATGAGCAATTTCTAACAAAAATATACAGCAGATAAATGTAGATAAAAAGACAGAAGATCCCAAAGATTCCAACCTTCAGTGCCTGTCTTTCTCTCCTGCAAAAAATAACATTACAGTACATGACTAATACTGTCTTATCAGCTAACGATTAATCTGTTGTTTATTTCCAGTATAGGTAATCCTCGAGTTACACTGGAAATTGGGACCAGAATTTCCATCACTAAGTAATGCGGTCGTAAACATGTGATGTCACGTGACTGCATCACTTAGTGACATCAATTCTTGCAGTTCACATTGCTGTTGTTAAGCAAGGATCATGGGTCATTAAGCAAGCACCTCCTCCCAACTTCCTGCCAGCTTCCAACAACCAAACTCAGTGGGGAAGCTGGAAAGGAGTTGCAAGTCCCAGGCGGCTCGTAAGCAGGCTGGCAGGCAGATAAGTGGCTGCTGCTGGATGGGAGAGGGAGTGAGGGGGTGCGTGGGTGGCCAGGAAGGCTCAGTGTGAGTGCAGCAGGGCTTGGAATGGTTGCTGCCATGTGAGAGAGGGTATGCAAGTAGCCAGGGAGAGTGTGCAAGTGCAAGTGGAGCAAGGCTCGGGGAGGGTGCGCAAGGGTGCATGGGTGGTGGGGGAGGCACAATGAAAGTGCAGCGGGACTTGGGGTGGCCGCTGCCAGGTGGAACTGGGTATGTGAGGGTGTGCAAGTGGTGGAAGAGGGTGTGCAGGTGGCTGGCGAGGTGCGGCGTGAGTTCAGAGGGGCTGGGGGAGGGTGCACCAGTGGGGGAGACTTACCAGAGCAACTTGAAACTTTCCCTTCTGGCCTCCCCATTGACTTTGCTTGTGGGAAGCTGGCAGGGAAGGTCGCAAATTGTGATCACATGACTGCAGGACGCTACAACTGTCATAAGTGCAAGCCAGTGCCTAGATCACGATCACATGACTGCGAGGCTGCTGGGACAGCTGAAATTTCAAGGACCGGTTGGAACCAACACTCGCTCAGTACCATAGTAACTTTGAATGGTCTCTGAACGAGTAGTCGTTAATCGAGGACTACCTGTATAGATGACACTGGCTTCCATTTACAGATAATAGAAGTAGAGCCATGTTAGTCTATGGTAGCCAAAATCAGGAGTCTGATAGTACTGTAAACTAACAAACTATTACAAGTTTTCATGAGATGCAGCTCATTTCAACAGATCCATAGTGTGACTAAACTGATACAGAATTTAAACTGGATGAAGTGAGATGGGGGGAAGAGAGATGAAAACAGATTGGTTATGTAGATGCAGGTTACATGTGAGACAGATTACAAATATGTTATCAATTAAAATTGATTGTGTTTCTTGAGATATTTGGAGATTGTCTGAAACCTTTACTCAGTCTTGCTGTTAATGTCTCATTCAAAAATTATCACTTTGAGATCTGCAGTAGAGTGTCCAGGGAAGTTGAAATGTTCTGATATTAATTTATCTTTTTGAGCTTGATGTCAAATTATTTTACACAGAGTTTTTTACTTGGAATTCAGAGGGACTTGGTGGCAGATGATGATGATGATTTATTATTTATTGGATTTCTCCCCCGCCCATCTCCCCCACAAGAGATGTTGGCATCTGTCATGTTGGAAGAGCATGTAAAAGTGCTTGTAGTCTTGCGCATGTACTTGTTGCAGCCTCTGAGGGTACTGTTGGTGTAGATGTAGGGGCAAAGTAAACATCTGAGTTAGTTGCAGGGTCTGGTTCCTATGTTGTTGTTGTTGCTTGTGAGAATCTGTTTCAGGTTGTGTGGTTGTCTGTATTTGAGTATGGGATTGCCACCCAGTACCTGAGAAAGTGCAGGGTCATTGTCCAATATGTTGACATTTTGCTGCACAATTTTGTATCTTGATTTGATATTCCAGGGCTGCAAAAAGAGACTGGGGGCCCTCAGATGCCCAACTCTTCTTAAAAACATACCATTAAAGAAAACACATAGAATGCTTCTTTCATGTTAACACATCACTCAAAGCAGCTTACAAAAACTAAAATTAATTACTGTGGAGTCCTTGGGGTTCTCTGACCTTGGTTCTTTTCTTGCAAATGTTTCATTACCCAGCTAGGTAACATCTTCAGTGCTAGAACAGGATGGGGTTTGCTCTCTGTTTCTATACTGTGGCATGTCCTGCCAGTGTTGGTGGGGGTGCAGGTTTTGTTTTGTTCCTCTGGTAGTTCCTTGATTAGGGTATTGTTTACTGCTTAAAGGCCTCCAAAATATCTTAAGTAAACCCAAAGACCCAGTAGCACAAGAAGAAAAAACAGGAGTCATCTACAACATAAGGACTGTAACAAACACTATGTAGGACATACAGGCAGAAGGCTGGCAGAGCGCATCCATGAACACCAACTAGCAGTGAGAAGACATGGTGAAAACTCCTTTATCTTGCAATATATGGACAGATTTAACCATAGTTTTAACTGGGAAACTGTCAGCATTTTAGACCAAGCTAAATCCAAAAATGCAAGGGAATTCTTGAAAGCTTGGTATTCAGACAAGTCAGCAATCAACAAACACATAGAGATAAACAGCATCTACATGCTATTCAAAAGAGCAATAGAAAAGAAAACAAAAGACCAGAACATCTCCTCACCAGCAATCATCACCCAGATAAGCAGAGGTTACCACCAGGCACACAATCAAGCAGTGAACAATACCCTAATCAAGGAACTACCAGAGGAACAAAACAAAACCCCCACCCCCACCAACACTGGCACGGCATGCCACAGTATAGAAACAGAGAGCAAACCCCATCCCGTTCTAGCACTGAAAATGTTACCTAGCTGGGTAATGAAACATTTGCAAGAAAAGAACCAAGGTCAGAGAATCCCAAGGACTCCACAGTTCAACCCTGAGCTACATATATTCGCCTCTATTGGTAAAATTAATTATAAAATACAACATTTCATGAAAAAAGTTTTATAAAATAGATACAGATTCAATAGATAAGAAAATGTATCTAATCTCTTTGCTATATAACCAAAAAAAAAAGTCAGCTCGCATTACAACTTTTTAAACTAACCAACAGAACATAGTAGAACAGAGACCTAGCTGGGTATGATTCTAAGAAGATCCTGTTTCTTGTTATAGCTGATGGAATTCCATCATAGGTCATAGAAAAGGGATCTCAACAAGATCTGAAAGCACATTCAGCATGGCACAGAAAGAGGCAGTTCTAAAGGTACTCTGGATCCAAACCATTACAGAAAATCACAATTCCTTTGAATTGTGCACAGAAACAAATAAGTAAACAATATAACTTGCAAAAATGCAGTTATGCATTCCCATGAGCAAATTCATACTAATATCCACACAACCACATTCTAGTCCAAATGAAAGCTGTGTTCACATATAAAAACCTGATAGTGCAGTTTTGGGTCTACATGAAGTCTCTGCTGCAGATGAGCATATTACACCCATAAACAATCAGCTAGTCCATGACATCATCAGTGCAACATAGGTAGGCCCTCATTAGAGCTCTTCATGTGTTGAATTCTACATCAAGATATATTGCTTGGATAAAATCACTTGAGAAGATTCTTTGAATAGCTAACTGGAATAATTCAGTATAGCTGTTAGCCAGGATTGACCTTACCAGAAATGGTAGGCAGTGAGCATAACAGTCTAAACTAGTTCTCTATAATTCACAAAGGTACCTTTTCCAAATAGATTATTATTCCATCCAAAGCAGATTAAATTTCTGTTCCAGCATGTTATCTTTTCTGATATGCTCATCAGCCCTTGTACAACTCATTTCTGCTTCCAGGCAGGTACTTTTCAGATACTGAACATGTTTATTGTGATTTATGTATTTGTTTATTTGATTTATTGTTAGAGGACAAGTTGTGTGTCACGTATACATTGGTGACTATACCTGAAATATCTGGATGATTCTATATTGAGGTTCAAGCGTGTAGAAGTGGGGGACAATAATGCTACAAAGCAGGACTGTAACATCAAATTCTTCAGTCATTTATAAGGTAAGACAACAAACAATATAAAACTGTTCCAAAGCATCTAAAAAACATATTGGCTGTATTTACCATCACTGAAATACTCAGCAGCCAGGGCACTGAGAAGGGTAATTACTTTCTTTATCTCGTTCTCCTTGGACAACTAGAGCTGTTTCCAATATGGTTCTGTTGCATCTGCAAATAAAGTTACTGCCCCTGGATGCAACAGTTTTACTGACAAGCTTCATTTTAAACTTTTGAAAAGCTATAGTTCTGAAAGGGCCCAGTTTATTTTATGTAAGCTTCCCACATTTATTATTATTATTATTATTATTTTGGCTCAGTCCAAGGTAAGCCCTCAGTGTCTTATTATAGGCTCCCCTCCCCTCCCCTCCATCAGTGTCTAGCCATTACTGAATTCTTGATCTCCACTCCCTAATTAGCTTTTTTTTTAAATCCTCGAACATTGTAAACATTCTTCATGGAAGAGTTGTTCGATCCCTTCATCATTTTGCTTACCTTTTTTCCCCAACTTTAAATATAATGGATTATGCCCCATTTCCTCCACTGCTTGTTATATAAAATACGCAACATTCAGGATAGATATTTTTGCTTTTTATTTTAAATGGACAAGTGTAAAAAGGCAAAGTTTACAATAAATATAGAATTGAATAGATAAAAGGTTAATCAGAAGAAAAAATAAATAGAACCCTGTCCAACATGACTGTTCAGAAGTTCTCTGCTGGAGTTTTGCTCTCAGAATTAAATGCTCTTTTTCAGTCTCTTTTTATTTCATTGTTTTATTAGTAGTGATTTAGTGCAGTAATGGAAAGAATGAACATCATGTATGCATTTTTTCTCCATTTTTTCTCTTTTATGCCACAAATGCTCACACACACACATACACACATGTAATATCCTTATCCTTAGAGACAGACACACACAAAACTATAAAAGAGCTTTGTTAAAGAAGAAAAAAAATCAGATTATATATAAAGAGATTTTATTTTCTTTTTATCTGAAAAGTAATATCTTCATTCTTTAATATTAGTAGATGAGAGGGGAAAGTCCTTTTTGGTACAATATCCATTTAAAAACCCACAAGGGTATAATTTTCTTTGGCTACAGAAAGGCTAATTTCCACTTTTCTTGCCAAAGCTTAGTATTACCACTTTTTCCTGAAATAGAGGTTTCTTAATAATTACCTGCTTCTTCTTTGCTACTACCCTTTTAAAAAACCAAGCTCTTATTAAAAGAAAAAAAGAGGACATTGTGGTGGGATAATTTCCATTGAAAGTGATTTTTCTTTCTTTTTTAAATAGCTAATGCTGTTCACTTTAAGTTGTGGAATTCTTTCCATCAAGTTGGCTTCTGTTTCAAAAAGTGCTTCTGTATATTCCATAGACAGCTGGAATATGGGAAGCCATGTATTCCAAATTGCCAGCCAAAAAGTTGAACATAGAACTTTTGATTTCTATGTATTTATTAAGATCTTAAAATAATTTCTGTACAGATTTTGTTTTATATCATTTTAGAAATCTTTCAGAATTTATTCTCATGACTGTATTGTGCATCTCTCTTCTGCACTGGAATTCAGTATTGGTTAATAGATTGTGCTCGTTGATGAGGATGATTTTCTCTAAGCCTCTTTAATGCTTTCTGCTTTGTTGCTTACTATATTTACAGCCTTCTGCTTTTAACAACATTGTTTAAGGAGAATTATGAGAATTTGCAAAGAGAGAGAAAAGAACATTGCTTGTCAGTCTATCATATAGATCTAGCTCTGAAATTTAGAGTAATTTGGTGCTAGGACTCAGGTTGTAGATGGACTGGAATCTCCCCCGTTGTGGTAAATAAATGAAGCGGTTCTCAAGAATCCATCCTTCTTTTCAAAGACGTTACTCATGAGAAAGGGTCTGCTATATGCTTATCATTATTGAGAGTTAAGTTTCTGATTACTACTGCCAATCTGCTAACCATTTTTGTGACCCTATGTTCTTTAATATTTTGCTATAGCGTTCTAAGCAGAACCATTTATAAATATTCTTTGATTATCAGAATACAGCTAGTCTTTGTCTTTAGGTGAGATAAAAGGATAAAATTTGGTCACAAAGCATCTTATAAGTTAAAGTGAAAAGTCACCGACAATGAAGATGGAGATTTAAAAGTGTCTCTTACACAGTTCTAAGAGATGAAACTACTTACATTACACTTAGAATGTATATCTGTTCTCACCCTAGATAAGATGCTTCTGTCTAGATTTTATGAACTGGATTCTATTTCACAAAAGCTTGCACTGTAATAAATTTGGTAGTCTTTAAGGTGCCACAGGGTTTATAACAGTAACTTACTTTTAATCTTGACGGTGGGATGAGTGTGGATATTTCCTACAATAAAAATCGATGTGAGGTAATTTATTCAGTAAGATGGTTCATGCCATTGCTCTTCTTTTTTCCAGAAAGTTTTAGTGCTTGCAATACACTTTCTTAGTCACCATTTCAGTAGGCTTGCTTTCAGTAACTGGACTAATAAACACCCCCACAGGATAGAGTTATTACCTCATAAACAAAAAGCCTCTGCAATTTGTCATTAAATTGGCATCCATCTATAACAAGACAATTGTATTATTTGACATACAAGTAAGTATGGAAGTTAAATAGTAAGATATATCTACTTATCTATATATCTTATCAAATTGATCATGTTATTATTAAATATTAACTGGTTTTCCATTGACAATGTACATTTCATTTTATTTTGAGATACTTTATAATTATATCTGAATTTTACATGAGTTCAGTAGAATATAATGTCAACGGACAGAGGCAGCTATTGTTTTTTCAAAGCCAATAATTTCCTTGCTAACAGAATTGGTTAAGACTAATTTAATCAAGCACTGTATTAACATATCATTATATTTACCTACTATAGATATTTTATTACAATATTAATAAATATTGATTGGTATAATGTATTTCCTAAAAAAGCCATTGCTTTTATTTAGTGAAATGTAAATAAGATCAGCTCCTAATTAAATATATAGCTGAATTTTTTGAGGCATAGGTATTTATAGAACAAATCACATAGCAAGTTGCTGTAAATTGGTATCTTGAGCACAATATTGCCCCCGAGAGATAAAGGTCTAGAGCACAAAGGCCATCAAACTATATGTGTGTGTGTGTGTGCACACGCACACGCACACACACAATATATATATCTGTGCATTTAAATAAGAATAGATATTTTCTACAAACTTTACATGCATACATGCACACGCATAATAGAAAGGTATGAGGTATGACTGGTCATCCTTTATTTTCCTATATTGAACAAAGTTAATAGCGATACACCTGTGCAATAGATAATATATGAGAATGATAACCTAGTAACCAGAATTTAGATTTGTAAGTGCCTTGCACTATCAAAGTGGCACTAAGGTTGCAACAGGTTCTTAGGATGAAGTTCTGCTAAGCTTAATGAAGCTTAATTAAAAGTGTAGGATCACATTGTAAGTGTAATTGATACTGTTAAGTAGAGTTTGGGTACCAACTCCCATTTGGCTTCTCCCTCACAGAACTTACTATTACATAAGAGCTGTTCACTTTATTTTTCCCTTTTATTTTTCAAGAATTTAGTACAAATCTCTATGTGACAATTGTATACAGTCTATTTTCTGAGCAAAGAGCTAGAAGTCAGAGAGCCAGCCCTCAGCCAAGTAATTGCCCCAGGAGTAGATGCTGAAGGGCAGCAACGGTAGTTCTGCCTGGGACTCTTAGTTGTTCCTTTCTGCCATATGTTCTCTAACTAACTTGCTGCCTTAGATGCAGCAGAGAACATTACCCATTTCCCTATAGGAACACTATACTGTCCTTCATGTCACACAATGAAATGTTTCATGCTTTTAGAAATGTAGAAAGCAATCCAGAGAGAAAGAAATTACTATGTACTAATAATAAATCTTCCTCTGGATTGTATCTCCTGTGCAGTCAGTGATTATCCAGGTTGGGTTGAAGTTCATTGTGGGTTGTGCACAGGCACTGCATCGTGTAAGGAATTCAGTCTGTAAATTAGTGCTCTTAAACATGGTTTATTTGGAAACATTTACTGACCCTTACAATGTATTTTTATTAGGGCTGTGGATGTTTTGAAAGTGACTTGTAAGTGCAAGTACAACACTTTGCCGCTGTTCATTAAAGCAGCCCCTCTTTTTTCAAGCATCCACATGAGCCTGAAAAAAATTCATTAAAGTTAATGTAACTCCTAAAGCAGTTGCACTTTTTTTAAGGTTAGGTTGAAACTTGAAAAAAAGAAAGGCTGCTTTATGAATAATAGAAGGATCTTGTATATTCTGAGGTCCAAAGCAATTTGTTCTAATTGTTTTTGAAGTGTGTGCAGCTCTAATTTTTAAAACAGTAGACTGTTCACTTAGCCGTAGACTGATTTTTTTAAACATTTTCAGCAAAAGGATAAAATGAAATGAAACAACAAAAATTACTCTATTGGATTCAGTTTAATGGTTTACTTCAAATAGATCATAATCTGGAATAGAAGTCACTAGTGTGGAGCCTATGGGTCACATGTAGTCCTCCAAGTCATTTTTTTGCAGTCGGTAACAATACTTTGTCAACAGTAAGAACACTGCCCAACATAGCGAGGGTGATGAGTACTGCATAGATGCAGAGGGTGGGCCATGGCAAGCATTCCGGGAAGAGGAATGACCTGGTAGTATCAATGTCACAATTCACCTTGGTCCAACCCAGTGGGTCCCCTGACAGCAGCTGGGCCTGGTTGGCCAGGCAGTGCGGTTGGTGGCCTGAGGCTGCTTCCTCAAGGTCCCCTTGGCTGTTCTCACTTTTAATTGGATTCTGCTTCAGTAGCACCAGGTTTTCTGGGCATGGGCAGAGGAAGGCGGAATGGAACAGGAAGTTGGGGTTGCTTAGAAGAGGGAAAGGAAAGGAGAAGATCAGTGGGGAGGGCTGAGTCTGGCTGGCCACCACTGTGACAGTCTCTGTGCTAGGCAAGAAGTGGAAAAGTCAATAAGCAAGCCAGATGTCTTTGTTGGGGGTGGGGGAAGGGAAAAAGAAAGCACACACCCCCAAAAAAGGAAAGGGAAAGCAAATAAGAGAAGTGTCAAAGGAAAAAAGTTTCTCTGCTTAACAAAGAAAAACAGAATTTCAGCAACTCTTAGTGAGATAAGTTTCCTAGATGTGATCTTGAAAAAAAGGCCATATATTGAATCACTAATAAAAAACCAAATACTAATTTTCTGCAACTGTCATTTTCTTCTTCTTCTTCTTCTTTTTTTTTTTTACTCACCAAAGACTTGTATCAAAGTATGAAAAGGCTCCAGTATTGCAGCCCTCGGGCTAAGGGACTGGTCCTTATTGTTGCCTCATTCTTTGAGAATCCTGCTCTAGAAAATGCTGCAGACTATTGGGTGGAAAATTTGCCATATTTGCTGGAGTGGGGGTGGAGGGGTTGTTTGTTTTGCTGTGTCTTTTTTAAAAGTAACATCACAATAAAGCTTTCCATGAGTCTATGGCTTAATTGTTTTAAAGTAAACCCTCACTTCTATAGCAACTTACTTATGTAACCAACCTGACCCTGTTAGATGCAACTTCTCTAAGCCCCATCCTGTGTTCCTAATACAAACTCATGGGGCCCGCATACCTATGGGACCATCTTTCTGTGACTGTTTCTGTCCGTCTGGTACGATCTGGCAGGGTTGGCATGTGCCAGGTCCCATCTGCAAAGCAGTGTCAACCTGCAGGAATTCAGAGATGGTCTTTTTTTATGGCTGCCTCTGCTCTGAGGAACAGCATCTGCCCTGAACTCTGTCTTCAACATGTGATCCTTCAGAGAAGTCCTGAAAACCTGTTTTTTTCAATAAACCCTGAGACAATGTGATAGGTTGTGATGATATTTTCCCTATTTTTTTAATATATTTTTGCTACTTTATTTTTAACAGTTTTTTTGTTTTTTGTATGCTGCCCAGAGTTGCTTTGGTGACTGAAGATAACTAAATACATAAACATGGACACAAACTTCCCCCTAATTCCTAGTTTATGTGCAACCAATGTATTGAACAGCATTGCATGTTTCAGCATAAGAACTCCCCATTCCTAATCAAGAACTTGGATTGGGCTAGATTAACACTAGTGCATGTTGGCATTGTTCTTCCAGTGCATATAGGATGGCTTCAGTGGTCAAAGAATGGCAGGAGCCAATATGAATTAAATGCCAGTTTTTTCTTTCATTTAGAGAGAGGAGGAGATATTTCAGTATTTTTATGCAAAGGCATTCCATCTCTTCCCTGTACTTGATTATTTTCCCCATATAGGTTCTTGGCTGTTCGTATGAAGTTATTCTACTTACTAATACAACGTAGGGTGAAATATATTTAAAACAGGTTACCAAGAATACTGATTATGTATCATTATTCATTTAGATAAATTTTGAAGCAGTTTCCAATAATAGTATGAAAATATAAAAGTCATCTGTAAGAACAATGAGTACAAATGGGTGTCTCTGGATGTGGAAAAGGTGGATGTGAAGAATGCCTATATCATGCCAGATTCTTGTTTTGTATTAAAGATGCTAATAATGTGATATTTGATGCAGTTTATGTTCCTTACC
This sequence comes from Liasis olivaceus, assembly GCA_030867105.1. Lineage (NCBI taxonomy): Eukaryota > Metazoa > Chordata > Lepidosauria > Squamata > Pythonidae > Liasis > Liasis olivaceus. The sequence continues at coordinate 57,537,402 of CM061349.1, read as the reverse complement.
AATCCAGTTTAGGAATAACATTGGCTTAAAAATAGTGGATTACCCTCATACTAAGGCAAGTACTTGGGAGCTGTTAAATAAAATCCTGTAGTTAAAAAGAAAAGTGTTTTTATCTATTTCCCATTTATGGACAATTAGGGCAAACCAGTGTTTAAAACCTTCTGTTCATTTCCAATTTATAAATTTCAGCTTTAAGAAAGATAATTTTATCCTTTCAGAGGCATGATGATATCTATACCAAAGCCATTGTCCTGTTGCAGTACAAAGTATGGATTGGCAGACATCTCTGATTCAGAATAAATGTGTAGTACTCTCAGTTTTTTCATGTTCTACTACTTTTTCATGTCCTGCTAGTTTAATTTTTTGTTATTTTTTTCTGCAATGCCTTTTTGTGTTGATTTTCTATGATTCTATTATTTTATCTTCTATCATGAAACTCCTTTGGAGGAAAAACTAATTAAAACATTTATTTAATTTATTACTTAAATGTGTGCAAACAAGGAAAAAAATGGTAAATAAATAATGCACTAGCAGCATAGTTTTGAACTTGCAGTTATACAGAAAGCAGTATTAATTTAAGTAATAAATTAATTAAATGTTTTAATTAGTTTTTCCTCCAAAGGAGTTTCATGATAGAAAATAAAATCATAGAATCATAGAAAATCAACACAAAAAGGCATCTCAGAAAAAAATAACAAAAAATTAAACTAGCAGGACAATACTAGTCTTTCCCTCAAGATGATGTACAAGCTCTCTTTCTGAGAGTTAGTATAATGCATACGAAGTGTGCCTTCCTTACTATTCGTGTATATGATCAAGGCCAGCCATAGTGATGGAAAAGCTGTGTGCATCCAGGCCATCAGTTCAAAGAGGTGCCAAGGAGTTCTCAGTGTCTTGGTTTTGCTGAACTAACTGAATTACAGAATGGAAATAGAAATAGTGACAACTGAATCTGATACTTAGTTGTTCTAGACATAGGCAAATGGGCATAGCCATAGTATCTTTCACTTTTTTCCCAGTGTTCTATATCTTATGTAAGTATAATCTACTGCATTAAAACCACATTCATCATTTTAAAGTATGCTGCTTTTTCAAATTCCAGTTTAATATTATTTCTTCATAAAAATCATTCAACCATGGAATTATTTTGAGGCAACGTAGTTCTACTGTTTTATAAGATTCATTTCTGCTATTCAGAATATAGCCATTTATTCTATATTCATCACTAGGAACTGCGACTAGATCAGATTTTTAGCACTATTCAGGTGTTTAGTAAGATATATCTCATTTTGGTATCATAGATGATGTACTCTTAGATGATGATGATGATGATGATGATGATGATGATTTATTAAATGTATATGCCACCCAACTCCTAGCAACTCTGGGATATCTGTTGATGATTTTTTTGTGGGTGGCAGAATTGGATGGAGACAGCCCTTTTTAATACAGAGGGAGTATCTTCTCTGGTATAACCCTCAGCTCCCTTTGGAATCCCATTGGGTCCATCAGTCACCAGGAGAGGACCCATTGAATGGGTCCCATCTCCTTGCAGAGGAGGGCAGCATAGGAGAATCTCAAGGCGACCAGGGTGTGATCTGACCATAACAAGGGAGACAATTTTAACTCCCCTTTCAAATCACATTGCCACTGCTCTGACAAGAAAGCCATGTCTGGTGTGAGACCACTGTCTCAAATCAGGCTCCAAATAATCTGGGAAAGGCCCATGGCGGCCATGGTGGTCATGAACTCCCAAACTGCCTCCGAGGCATGCCCCAGGGATGGCAAATTGAAGTCCCCCAGAACCATAAGTCTGGGGAACTCAACTGCCAACCCCAAGACGGCCTCCAGCAGCTCAGGCAGGGAGGTTGCTACACAGCAGGGAGGCTGATACAGTAGCAACAATCCCAACTGTTCTCAGGAGTCCAGCTTCAGAAACAGGGTCTCACAACCAGCCACTGTGGAGCAGTGCCCTTGAAGGCCAACAGAAATTTCCAGATAACAACTGCTACCCCTACTCCCTTGTCTTGGGATCTTGGCTGGTGCCATACTGTAAACCCATCTGGGCACATTTCCAAAAGGGTCACCCCTGCTTCATGGCCCAGCCAGGTCTCAGTAATACACACCAGGTCTGCCCACTCCTTGGTGATGAAATAGCATATAAGGGGGGCCTTCTTAACTGAACTGGCATTAAGAAACAGCAGCTAGAATCCAGGTCCTCCATGGGTCTGCTGTCCAGGGCCTGGGTCTGAGTGCACAGGGCCAGAACATGCCACCAGCAATAAATACCAGGGGCATCTTCCCCAAGAGTGGCCCGCCCTCTGACTCCCATCATAACATCCCTTGCCTGTCACCACCTGAATAGCGTAGCCTGGCCTAAACTCCCCAGAGCTTCCATTCCCCCCAATTCCCATTCTGGTTTCCTTGGTCAGGGGCCCCTCCATCCAACCAGACCTCATACAAACACATCCTATCAATCAAGGGGTGGTGGTGGGCTTCCCTGGCACTTCAGCTCATGCTCTCAGCACCATTGGAACTCGAACCATCACCCCCTCATCCACTGTGCCCCCTTCACTGGCCTCTCTCACTAGTTGTCAGGGGGTACCCAACCCAGTTCTCTTCCTTCCCCAACTCTCACCTGGGCGGTGAGTGACCTCACCACCGTCACACACCTTCACACTAGGGAGGAAATGCCCAGCTCTCCCACACTGGAGGCACCCCAACACACCTCTGCCCTCTCTAGACAGGCTGGAAGGGCTAGTTGGGTCACCACCACCCGTGTTGCTCATTGGACTGCTCAACTCTTCACTCAAGCCACTATTCTGGCCACCTGGTCACTGACCAGGCTGCTCGCACCTCAGGGCATTGCTCAGGCCACCACCGTTTTCGCCTAAGCACCTTCTGGACCCACTGCCTGGGCTGCTCAAGCCACTCCTCAGCTCAGTCAATGCCCAGTTGCCACCCCAGCCATCACTCAGGCCACTCCAGCTGCTGTTTGGGCCATCACTGCTGCCCAGGCTGTTCCTCAGGCTGCTTAGCCACTCCAATCACCTCCTTGGGCCATTCAGCTGCTCTGCCGCCACCCAACCACCAATCCGGTGGCCCTTCTGGCCTCCTAGACCACCGCCCAGGCTGTTGCCATCACCAGGTAACTTCTCTGACCCTCGCTGGTCCTTGGGCTGTTGCCTCCACCCAGATGCCGATCTGGCCAATTTTCAGGCTATTTGGGCCGCTCGCACTGTCATCGCCATCCCAGTTGCCCAAGCCCCTCTTCAATTACTGCAGACCAGGCCTCTCTTTGGGCCTCTCCATGGGCCACTCCCTAGGCAGCTTGCCGCATCCCCAGAGCTCCACCTGGCTCCACCCGGCTCCACCAGCCTCTGCAGACTCTGTCACACACATGGGTCTGAGTCATCCCCCAGGACCCACAGTCCAGCAGGGGAAGAACCTCCAGGGCATCCAGGAAGGATCCAGACCCAGACTGGCCACAACAACCATTCCACTGCTAGCACAAAAGCTGGTGTTCGCTCCCTGTTGCCATCTTGCAGTTCTCATAAATATAAATGTTTGTAACATTTAAATAGAATAGTATATTGTATCATAGTATGGTCCATATCAAGAATTTGATCCAGTCTGTAAGGCACCATGCTTCAGGGCAAATATCTGCATCCCAACTGCTACTTTCATCAGAACATTTTAAACTAATTTTGTTTATATCAAATAAGTCTCACAAATTTCTGAGCAGTATTATTCAATGGTTTCACAATGAAACTAGATGCATTGTCTTTTAATATATGCCACCATGGAACAAAGACAGAGAATAGATAAAGATGTGCTGAAATACATCCAAAATAATAGATTTCTTTAACAATGTAGTTCACTCTACCAGACTGACAGAGTGATCACCAGAAGGTAGATATGAAGTTTGACAGTCTAAATAGTCATTCCTAGATACTTTTGTTATGTTCCTTTATGTTGAAACTTTTCATCATTACCTTGGCTACAGTAGTCCTTAATATTGATGTTGCTTTTACGTAGTGCTTCTATAAAAAATAAACCTTCCTCTATGTGATTTGTGAATTGTCCTGAATCCCAGGAAAGTTTCCTTTATAGTATATACAAGTCTTGTTTTCATCTTCATGACTGATATCATGAATGACTTGCATTGGATGTCCAATCTAGCAAGCTACAATAACATCTTTGTTTAACTTACTTACTAATGCGATATTGGCCATAAAGATTCCTCTGGTTTTACCACAAGTATTATAATGACATTCCTTTGAATATTTATTTATTTATTTATTTATTTATTTATTTATTTATTTATTTATCGAATTTCACTATCGCCCATCTCACTATCAGTGACTCTAGGCAGCTCACAAGTAAAAAACATAAAAACATTTAAAAACTACATTAAAATACTACAGAAAAAGTTAAAAGATGGAGACAGCATCCTCAAGGCACCAGCCACCCCCAGTGTTGGAAGCCCCCATTGGATCCCCAAGCTAGTTGGCAGAGCCAGGTCTTAAGGCTCTTCCAAAAGGCTTGAAGAGTGGGGGCCAACCTCACCACAGAGGGCAAGATATTCCACAGAGCAGGGGCGATGGCAGAAAAGGGTCTCCTCCTACACCCCGCCAGTCGAAATTCTCTAACCGATGGGGTCCGCAACATGTCTTTCCTGCCAGACTGGGTGGGACAGGCTGATGTAACCAGGACAAGGCGATTCCTCAGGTAACCTGGGTCCATGCCATGAAGGGCTTTAAAGGTCATAACCAACACCTTGGATTGAACTCAGAAGCAAACCAGCACCCAATGCAGCTCACGCAGCAGAGGTGTTACATGCACAGTCCTAGGGGTGCCCAAAGCTGCCTGCGCCACCACATTCTGTACCAGCTGCAGCTTCCGGATACTTGTCAAGGGTAGCCCCATGTAGAGCACATTGCAGTAGTCCATGCAGGAGATGACCAGGGCATGAGTGACCAAGAGAAGGGCTTCTTGATCCAGGGAAGGGTGCAACTGACCCACAACATGAAGTGGAGCAAAAGTCCTTCTACCCACAGCTGCTACCTGCTCCTCGAGCAGGAGTCGTGAGTCCAGGAGGACCCCCAAATTGTGTACTAGGTCTGTCTGGGGTAGTGTAATCCCATCCAGAACCAAGGATGGTAAAACCCCAGATACGGCAGAGCCCCAAATCCACAATCTTGCCATGGTTCAGTTGAAGCCTGTTGTTCCCCATCTAGACTCCCACAGCCTCCAGGCACAATGAAAGAACATCCACAGCATCACTTAATTCACCTGGACAGGAGATGTATAATTGAGTATCCTCAGCATACTGATGATACCTCATCCCATGATGATGGATGATCTCACCAAACCACTTCATTAGATGTTAAAAAGGAGCAGAGAGCAGTGATCCCTGCAGCACCCCACAAAGCAGAAGCCATGTGCTGGACCTCTTGCTTCCTATCAACACTGATTGGGACCAGCCTTGGAGGTGAACCAGCACAAGACTGTGCTCCCCACTCCCAACTCCTGCAGCCAACCCAAAAGAATACCATGGTTGATGGTATCGAAAGCCACCGAGAGGTCAAGAAGAGCAAGGATGGATGCACTACCCCATCCTGGTCCCATCAGAGGTCATCTAAAACTGCAACCAATGCTGTTTCTGTCCCATATTCTGTTCCCTGAAACCCGACTGGAAGGGGTCCAGATAATCCATTTCATCCAGGATACTCTGGAGCTGCAGCGCCACCACCTTCTCTACTACCTTCCCCAAGAGGGGGAAGTGAGAGACTGGATGAAAGTTGTCCAGAACAGTGGGGTCAAGTGACAGCTTCTTGAGGAGAGGACGAATCAGCACCTCTTTAAAAGGGGCCGGAAACACCCCCCCCCCAAGAATGAATTAACTATTGCCTGAAGCCACCTATGTGTCACCTCCCGGGTGGCCTTGATCAACCAGCAGGGGCATGGGTCTAATGCACAGGTGACTGTGCTTACAGACCTGAGGACCCTGTCCACTTCCTTGGGCCCAACAGTATCAAACTGTTCCCTGATAACCAGGCAGGACCATTCCCCAGGAATCTCCAAAGGACCTGCACCATGCTTGGCCTCCAAATGGGAATGAATCTGAATGATTTTATCTGCCAGATGTTCAGCAAATTCTTCTGCACAACCTCCGAGGCCCCCTTACCCAGGAGGGGCTGGGTAACCCTAAACAGGGCTGCAGATGCAATAACAGCGGAGAAATAATGGTACTTCACTGCTTTTATTGCCATGCGGTAGGCCTTAATAGCAGCTCTAGCTCGTGTCTGGTTGGATTCATCCCTGGTCTTCCTCCAGTGGCACTCTAGATGTTTCTTGATCCTTTTCAATTCCCTCAACTCCTCTGTGAACCACAGGGAGTGACAGGAAAGATGGGCCAAGAGAGGTTGCATGGGCACAATCCTATCTAAGGCCTCAGCCATTTTTCTATTCCAGGCAGTGGCCAACACCTCAGCAGGACCACACAGCAGAGCCTCAGGGACAACCTCCAGTTCCCTTTGGAACCCCACAGGACCCATCAGTTGCCAGGGGCAGACCAATTGAATAGGTCTTGCCTCCTTGCAGAGGTGGGTTAGGGAGGCAAGACCTATTCAATTGGTCTGGCCCTGGCAACTGATGACAAGAGATTCCCAAGGACACCAGGGTATGATCTGACTATGACAAAGGGGAGTAGGCTACCCCCCCCCCCCCCGATTGCATTGCCATTGCTCCAACAAGAAAACCATGTCTGGTGAGTGACCACTGTTTCAAGTCAGGCCAAGAATGACATGGGATAGGCCCATGGCTGCCATGGTGGTCATGAACTCCTGAGCTGCTTCCAAGGCCAGCCCAAGGAATGGCAAGTTGAAGTCCCCCAAGACCTGGAGAACTTCACAGCCAATCCTGAGATGGCCTCCAGCAGCTCAGGCAGGGAGGTTGCTACCCAGCAGGGAGCCTGGTACAGTAGCAACAATCCCAACTGATCTTATGAGCCTATCTTCAAAAACAGGGTCTCACAGCCCACAACTTGGGAGCAATGCCCCTGAAGGCTGACAGAGATTCAAAGGTGACAATTGCTACACTCTCTCCCTTGCCCTGGAGTCTTGGCTGGTGCCATACCCAGAACCCAGCTGGGCACAGTTGAGAGAGGGGAATCCCCTCTTCCAGCTCCAGCCATGTCTCGGTAATACATGCCAGGTTGGCCTGGTCATCCCTCATAAGGTCACAAATAAGCTTTATTATTAACTGACCCGTGTAAGAGCTAGAGCGGAAAGAGTTAAGCGCATTCTCTTATCTCCAGAACAGAGAGGTAGAGATAAGAGGATGAGACTGGCACCTCCCTGAGGAATGCAGGATGTTTGTGGGGTGACTCTGGGAATTGCTTTCACTCTGAGAAGATTCTGTAACGGGACTGAAGCCAATAAACCATGCTGAATTGAATCTGTACTGTCTCCTGGAGTGTCCTGGGCTAATCCTGACATCCAGCATTAATCAACAGCAGCCGAAAGTCTGGGCCTCTGTAGTTCTGCTGTCCAGGGTGTGGGCCTGAGTACAGAGGGACAGAACATGACACTGGTACAAGACACTGGGAACATCTTCCTCTCCTGTCAAAGCATCTCATGCCTGTCACCACCTGAATGAATTGACTTGCCTAAGCCCCCCAGAGAAGTCATAGCCACCCAACACCTGGTCTCCCCATGCCCCTAGGTAGGGAACATTCCATGCCCTCCTATCCCATAAACATCCACCTTGCAACCCGGGGGGGGGGGTAGTGGTGGGCCCCTGCAGTGCTTCAGCAATTGCTCTCAGCACCGTCAGGAACTCTAACCACCAACGCTCCATCCATACAACTATAGCACCCTAGCCAGCATCTCCCACTAACTGGTAGGGTGTTGCCTGATCCAATGCTCCCCCTCTTCCTGACTCTCACTTGGGGAAGAGGATACACCTGTCTCTCACACAGACAAACTCAGTTACTCAAACACACCAAGCACTCTCTCAATTTCTCTCAAGCCCTACCCCTCTCCAGCTCTCACCCTGAGGAAGGGAGGCCCCTCCTACCACACCAGGAAAGCCCCCAGCCCCCAGGCTAATCTGCCTTTGCATGGGGAACCCCATCCAGTCAGTCCAGCCAGTCCTGTGGTGGGGAGAGGGGCTCCAGCAACCAGCCTCCGCTCAGATTGCTGTTCGGCACCACTCGCTGCTCGCCTGCCAATATACCTGCTGAAATATTCTCACATCAGCCCATCGTATTTATCAGTTATACTAGGAGTAAAAAATGTGTTGTCTGTGAACAACTTTTCTCAAGATCTCCAGAACTCCATATCATGTGCCATGAAGCAGAATGTTTTGGCTTGTACTTTTCTAAAGTTTTTTCAACAATGCAGTTGTTTGGTCTAAATCTGAGTTAAGTTTTCAACTTCTTTCACTGTAAGGTGAAGTGCTTTTTCATGCTGTTTCAGAATGTCATTCAAGTTTTTTCAATTGCTGATTCAGATGTTTCCTAATTCAAGTGCCTACTTGAATTATTTTGTAATGGAAATTACTTCCCAAATTAAATAACCCTGTAAGTATTTTTGAATTAGTCAATAGCTTTTTTGCTTTCCACCACTGCCCCCCCCCAAAAGGATTTGAACAATGACATTTGTCCTTATTCAGAGCAAAGCAATATCATAGTTTCACTTGACCTCTTAGAAACAACTGTATTTACAGTAACACTGAGGAGAGAGCTTCAAAAACACTAATTGGTAGGCTTAATATAGAGTTTTATTACAGTGCACACAGCTGTTTTTTGTTTATGAAGGTGGGTTTCTTAATTGAAACAATATTTTAACAACTTCCATAACTAAACAAAGACATTTGTGGGACTGTCTGGTCTGTCACACAACTACCATCATCAGTTTCTTTTGTTTCTGTATGAAAAAAAGGAAGGACTGGACAATGAGGACAAGAAAAGAAATTAGGGAAGAAAAGCCATATGTTTTGGGTGTACCTGAGCTGCAAGATTCTCTTTGTCCAACAAACAAGCAAATAGATGGGATGTATTTGTTCCATTCATCCTTCATGGGAATTAGTAATCAGAATATGTCAGGAAGGAGAGGGAGAGAAAACAGGGAAATACAATAATACTAGTGTGAGGAGGACAGGAGATATTTTTCCCGTGATCCTTCAAAACTGGCAGCATCACTTAGTACCACACTTGAATAATATGTTTGGGAAAAGTATAGACCTTCTTAAAGTGATCTTGACAAAATGTTCTCTATGAAATCAAATGCAGGCAAAGCCTTAATATCTCTTTAGCTCCTGGAATCAATAGAAGCCAAAAAGTAAAACAAACAAGTGACAGAAGGATAGGTTTGGACTTGCATTATGTGAATCACAAATGACTAAGTTATAGAGGCAATGAGATAAAATGTTCAGGTAGATTTTTCACTAGTAAACTGTGTGTAGAAATTGTGGGTAGCCCTAACTTGTGAAAACTGAATGGTAGGAGAGGGATGAAAGAGGGAAACTTAATTTTAAGTGGCTTTAAAGGTATTGGCTACCTAACTCACTCTGAGTTTATTAAAAGCTTATATTTATTCTAGAGGTAATGCTACCTATACAGGTTGGGGCAAACTGTAAGCAAGGCAATTCTTTATGCGAGCCTTCTTTCTTTTACCTGATTTCTAGTTCTTATAGTCCCTTTAAAATATGCAAAATATGTTTGACATGTGTAAACATGGAATTATTAGGAATATTTCTGACATTAAGTTTTAAGAGACTGGGTGACATACAGAATGTACTGTATGTTCTACTTTAATCCATTGTCAACTTCTAGGACCTGTTTTCAAATCTAACACAAACCATACTGATGGGATCCTGACCTAATTTAGCAACCTGGATAATTTTTTATATATGAAGGCAACATTTATTGTTTGTTTCTTAAAACAGCATATAGTACTAGTTGCTGTCATGTTCTCAGCAAAATTTTTAGTGACTCCTTTCTCAGGCAAATAGCCAAAATAATCCAAAATAATACAGAAGGATTATTTGAGTGAGTGAGTACATGCAGGCACAAAAGGTGTGATTCTCCAGGGTACATGACACTGAAATGCTACATATCTGGTCAATTTTCATTTTAGTGACATGGAAGAAAACATCACTTCTGGGCTGCATTGATTTTACTTTAGTCAGCAAGGAAAGTTTCATGATGTGTTCTTTGCATCATTGCTCAAATATGTACAGAAGCACCCATAGTAGACGCTTTTAAGAAAATCAAAGATGTCAGTACCCAGTGCAACAAAATGAACAAAAACTATCTGCAATAACTCTTTTATTTGACAATGTTCTCATCAACATAGTCTCAGAATTGCCCCTGGAGCAAAAAAGAGATCCCATGGTATAAGAATTTCTGTCTGTCTAGGAATGCTGATCTTTTATCAGCCATCAGGGGATTTAATGGAAAAGGCAATGCTGTCTTCACACATTCCATAAACCCTAAAATTTGGTACAAATTAAGGCCAGATCACCTTGACGTCTTGAATGTGGATACCCATTGGTATACTTGACTGCTATTAAACTAATTACATTTTGATAAAGAGTAATCTGAATGAATTTATTACTTGCAACTTGACCCTGAGAAGAGTCTTAAAACAATATATTAATATATTCTTTCTTTGTGTATCTCCTATTTACTGTGTTCCTTCTAAATAACTGTTGCAAGTTAGATCTAGGAAGAAATGAAGAAAGTAGTTAACTTTAAAAAAATCAGTTTTCATTTACTAACTTTAACAAGAAAACAAACATCATTACTTGAGTATAAATTTCTTCCACAAATTGGTTATTCCATTATATGTTCTGGTCTATTAATCTGGTTCTATGTCTAATTTGTAAGAAATAGCCAGTTTTACTCAGATCTGGCTTTCTTATTTTTTTTCTTTTTTCTTTGTGATCTGCTTTTGCATCCATGAAGGCTAAACAATGTTGTTCTCCTGTAAAGTTTGCTCTGGATGGGGTCACATTCCCCTTGAAGGAGCAGGTCCGTGACTTAATTGAGCAGCAGGTGGAGGTCATGGACAGGGGGACTTCCCTCACTTTAGGTCTACTTCTCCCTACTTTAGATGTAGGCTTTTTTGAATCTGGAAGCACAACTGTAACTGATGGCCTCAGCCCCTTGCATATAGCCTACTATAGCATGTTCTACATTGGGCTGCCCTTGAGAACATCTCAGAAGCTGCAGTTGGTTCAAAATGCATTTAAGAAGGGTTAGGTTTAGTACTGTTGCACCATTTTTTGCTTGCTGGATTGGCTACCAATAGGTAGCCACGTCCAATTCAAGTTTCTAGTTTTAACTCTCAAACTGCTGTATGACTTGACACACTTGTACCTATAGGATCGCCTCTACTGACAAGAATTAGCTCACTTTATTCATTCATTCTGTGGAAAACTCCCCATGGTCTTCAGCACCACTTTAGAAAAAGAATAGGCTTGATATAGTGAACTGAAATATCTCTGTGAGTAATGAGATGGGGTTCTTCTGTTTTTTAAAGATAGAAACGTTAGTAATATTGTTTTCCTTTAGGTTTTAGGACAGTGTTTCTTTTCTTTTTTGACCTGTTTCCTTCAGACTTTTCCTTATTAAGGTGTTATGCAGGTTAAGTATTTTTACCTGTCATCATTTTAAAGCTTCCTGTAGTACAGATTTTTCCTAACCTTTGTGTGCTTTGTTGTTTCAATTTCACATTTGCTTGTGGCATTTGTTTGTTTGTTTGTTTGTTTGTTTTAACTATGATGGTATTGACTGATGATATTTCTTCAGGATCCAAAGGCAATTTCTCCTCCACTCCCCCCCCCCCCCCCCGGTGAGAAAGGGTGGGCTGACAGAGAGGGAGAGAGAGAGGCAGATCCTGATTTTTGCTTAAAAAGTGCCACTGGGGAATAGACAGGGTAATTTGTTTATGGTTATGTTTTTTTTTTTTAGGCAGAGGGTCAAAGTGTTTTTTCCTCATCATATTTATGAATTATATCCTCTGACTCCCCCTGAAAAACCTTGGGAAAAATAAGAAGTAGTCAAGCAACATGTTAGATGGTTTCTATCTAGGAATAGACCTGATTTAGATACTACCTCAAATGCTTTCACATCATTCTTTAGTTCAGGGCTAGACAACAGTAATCTTGAGCAGGGTCACTAAAAGATGTGGACTCACTTCTAAAGTGAGTCCTGTTTGCACTGCATATAGCAGAGTTCCTCAACCGGGCTGGCTGGGGAATTCTGGGAGTTGAAGTCCACTCATCTTAAAGTTGCTGAGGTTGAGGAACCCTGGCATACAGCATAGGAAGACATCAATTAATTGTAGGCAATCAAAGGCATACATAAAGAAAGACATCAAAGGCATCCAGCAAGGTTTGAGCTGTATAAAATAATGGTTTTGATTCTAACAATTATGATATCAAAATCTAAATTTAAGCTTTTTTTGGCAGATAGTTTGTAGATACAAGATATGAAATACTTATATATTTATCTGAAGTAATACTTAAATACTTATTAGATACAAGATATGAAATACTTAAATATTTATCTGAAGTAATAATATTTTCAGGACTATTTAACAAGCTCTAAGACTGAGCTGATTTCTTCAGTTTTTCTTTCTGATTGCCTACTTTGGGAATTGGAGAACATAATTCTATCAACAATCCTGCCTGTCAATAAATTAGAATATGTATTCTTACTAATTGCAAAATATAAATTATTTTTCTTTATTAGGTATATAAAGCTTTGCTGTGGGATATAAGTCTCCTGGATCTCAGCATGACACAAAGGTTTATCTCTCAGATTGGAAAATTGTTCTGATATTTGTTTTCCTAAGCAAAAATAGTTTCCATGTGTCAGTTATACATTTTGTTTATTTATCTGATTTTTTTTTTTTTTTTTGCATTTGAGTAAATATATTCTGGGGTTAGGACAATATGGATTTGGAATCTTAATAAATGTATTAATTCTGATGGAGTATTGACTAGTGAATAAAATAACTGAAACTCCTGAATTCCTAAAGAATTGCCTCTGTGAGCTAGAATACAAATCTAATCAATCTGAATGTTTATTGTTTTAACTCTCTGATCCCTATTGTATTTGATCTTAATTGCCTTATCAGGTGATACAAGTCTAGAATGATTTTCAATATATAGGTTTTAAAGAAGCTTTGGCTTTGTTGCCTTGAATTTGTTAACATATACTTCTATTGGGGACTTTAGACACTGTCCTGAATAGTAATTGTACTGAGGTTTGTTTGTTTGTTTTAAGGTGAATTCTCTCCAAAATGGCATGCACACATACATGAAAAACTAAGCAATCAAAATTAAACTATAAGTAGAACTGAAATTTCAACCCCAGAAAGTCATGCAATTAATTAGTTTAAACTGTGTACTTGATGTCTTATGCTTCCCCCCAACACCTATATATCATATTTAATTTGAAAAGCACACAATGAATTGTTCTTTTCCTTTCCTTGAACCATTCTATATTTTACAGTTATGGTTTCTCTATATGCAAATTAAAATAATTTGATTGCCTATTAACTAAAAAAATCTAAGCTAAATATTAAATTTAACACTGTTACATTTGGATTAATCTTTGCCGTGATTTGTAATTCATATTTACATACACATTTGCCGCAGTTGAGGCACCTGATTTAAGCAGTTTAAAAAAATTAATATTTTATCTTCTTATACGCCAATTCACACAATATACCATTATACAATTATACAATATTGTATAATGTACTGTTTGCTACTATTATGCAGTATATAACAGTAGTTTGATGGTGCAATAGCCTGATTACTCCTACATGCTTCCTCCTGTGGACTTTGGGTAAGTTTACCAGGGTAGAAAAGCCTAGTGTATGTGAGTCCAGACAGCTTGACATTTCTCTAACAGTGCTTTGTCTCTAAGCCAGTTTCAAATCCTGTCTGTCTGTCTAAGACAAACCTGACTTGAAAAGAGGTATGATCAAAGCCTATCTACTGCATGTTACATAGAATTGGAGGAAAATGTTCAGCTGGTTATGGGTAGAGTTGTATTCCATCCTGTAAATTGAAGCTACTAAGATATGGGTGTCTTTGGATTCAGCACCTAGAGAAGCACAGGTGGTGGTGACTAGATACTCCTTTTATCAGCTCAGCTATGATCTTTTTTTTTTTTTTTGGCAACTGTATGGACAAGTCCATGCAGTTTTGTTGGCAAGATTTTGGAAGTGGTTTGCCATTGCCTCATTCCTAGGACTGAGAAGAGTGACTGGCCCAAGGTCTCCCAGCTGGCCTTGTGCCTAAGGCAGGACTAGAGTTCACAATCTCCCAGTTTCTAGTCTAGTGCCTTAACCACTAGACTAAACTGGCTCTCCAGCTATGATTTCTATATAGTCTAATAATATTAGATTGGTGTATCCTATAGCACATGCCCAAGTCATGGGCGGATTAGCGCAATACACTGCACATAGCAAAAGGCTGCTTATGAACACGGTATGAAAGTATCAACTAGGACAAAAGCCTTTGATACTGGTGTTCAAAAGCATGCAATTCTAAAATGTCTGGTAGTTTATTTTCAAACCCAATTCAAAGTTCTGATCCTTATCTTCAGGTCCAGGACTATATATGCCTAAATTACTGATGGATTGGTTGTACTCTGGTAAGTCAGTTGGAGCTCTGGGATCCATTTCAGAAGACTTCCTTGCAGAACCACAGATAGATCCACAATCTCTCCCTCTCTTAAAAAGCCTTTTAATAATTTGTTAGTCAGAAAGGTGCTACCAGACTCTTTTTGATTTTTTGTCACCATAGACTAATAAGGCTGCATTCCTACAATTTCCTTCTATATGTGTGTGTGTGTGTGTGTGTGTATCTGTGTGTGAACACAGGACGTTTTTAGTGGTGGCTCTTTATTTATGGAACTGATTTCCAAGAATGAGATTTTTCCCTTTTTATTTTCTTTTAGACAGTTCTCACATCACTATTTTGTTTCAGTCTGTTTATGCTTGGAGGTAATTTTCTGCTGCATAATATGAAACATTTTAATTTAATAAATTGATAACTTGGTATTATGCTGCTTATTTACCTGACTAGAACTGTGGGTACTTTAATTGATTTAAGATATGAGTATTAGTTTTTTTATGGTACCATTGTTTTATTGTGGTGGTTTTTTTTTAACTGCAGTCTGCTTTGACAGGATTTGGGGTCTTGTCAAACCAAATAAATAAATATAGGCCAACCATTGTTGTCTTATAATAGCATCTGTGCATATACCTTGGAGTAATGTAAAGCAGGCTTTATGATGCTTGCTTTTTATTTTCTGTTCCTTTTCAGCCCTCATCAATGCCTGTATGAAAATAAATATCTTTCCAAAGCAGGAGAATCACATATATCTCATGTTGCAAGACTTTTGTGCTAAGCATAAATCACATCACATTACACATTCAGATATGTTGTTTAATATATAATACATTCCTTTCAATGCACTTCTGGATAGAGAATAAAGTTTGAAAATTGTATGGAAATTGTCAAATAAAATGATTGTTCACATGTGTAGACCTGCTGTAATAAAAACATTTTTTATGGAAATGAATGATAAAAGTATAGTGAAATAGATATGTATCATTGCACACAGCAAGCCATACATGTTTTTCATGTTTTTTCTGCAAGCAAGTGCTTTCTATAATAAATGAAAGGATAAAAATATGTGCATCTATTTTACAAAGTTGCATCCGCATGCATAAATATGTCTTTCTGTTTTGTTGTTTTAATATGTTGTATGTTACCTAAAGTAGCTTGGACAATTGAGACAGCTTATAAACTAAACAAAGAGCTTGTTTTGTTATAAACAGTTCTTTGACCAAAAGTTATGCATATATAGTGCAAAATGAAAAGTTGTCCCCATTCTGTGAAAAATAATTTGTAAGTTCAACAACTGGTACCCTCTAGGTGTATTTTGGAACCATGCTCCCAACACTGGGAAGAAAAAATAGTCAGCCAAATCATCAGCAAATCTGGAATTGACAACTATAATTCCAACAAAGAACATACACTGTCTTAAAGATTAAAAAAAAAATACAATTAATAGAATTATTTTGCTATGTACATAAAAGAAACAAAGTGAAGATCTCTAGAACAGGTGGTAATCTAATAATCAGTTTTTAATTATCAAACTTATATTACTTATTTTTCTCTATCTCTCACAAGATTTTAAAAATAAATATCCCAAGATTCTAGCAATAATTACAGCTGATAATATACATAAATGCTGGGTTATTTGGGATTGTATGCATATTGACCAATCTATCTATATCTCCATTCTAGCAGTCTACATGCTTAAAGAGACACATGTGTATGTTTCACATCAAACATCTACTGTATGTTTCATGAGGGAGACAAGACCCATGTGTTTTGCAGAAGCTTTTAAAGCTGTTTCATTTATTTTATTAGCCTTTAATGAATGTAATTAGAACCCAAGTAATTAAATGCAATTGTGCTCAGTAAGTTCCTGTTGTAAATTGCCCTAAACAATGTGCATGGTGTGAACAAATTTGTGGGATTAATAGAGGATAGATAATGTTTTTGGATAGTATTTCACACTAAATGGCCGCAGAGAGAAACAAAGAAGCTGGCGCAGTGTCATTAATCTTAGTCAACTGGCAGCTTTGGTGTAATTTGCATGACTTAGGCAGTGACACAAGATGGGGATAGCTTAGGATGGGTGTTAGATCATCAGGATATGTATGTATTTCATTCCCTTTAATGGCTTATGTATAGAAATACAGAGATTTGCATGCAAAAGAGCGATACAGAGAAAGATGTAAATAAAAGGTGTCTTAGATGAATAGAGGGGAAAAAACAATGTTGAGTGTTTTCATATTTAGCATAGTGGTTTATCGATATTACAAACAGCCTCTTTCCATTCTTAAGAATGAAAAGAAATATCTGGATGTACTGAGACTTGCAAAGATGTTATCCCTAGAATATATCTTCTGAATCTCTGTATCTGAATCTTCTTTCTCTTCTTCTCTTCTTTCTCTTCAGTGATCACTACAAAAAATGGATCCGGATTTATTTGTTTAGTTTATTTCATATATGTTGAAACTTATTCCTATGGGAACAAGTTATTTTTATAGGCTGACATCTTTATCTCTTTATACATTCTACAAGGGTTTTTTTCCCCCCAGATTTATCTTTCTGCAATATTGTAATACCTTGATATGATGTAGTAGAGTTCACTATAACAGAAGATCCTTTATGTAAGGTTCTATAGTACTTTATTATTTTTTATATTTTGATGCAAATACTTACAGAATAAAAAGCATTTATATAGTGGATATTGTAATATGTAAACAGTTTGCCAATGAAGATATGCATCTTTAAAATGGTTGCGGTTTTCCTTACTCCTGTAGTTTTAGTTATGTGTGCCAACAACTTGACATTAACTTTTTGATGTTAACAGAATTCTTGATTGTTTTTACCCACTTTGCATCATTTCTAAAAGCATTCACTCCCAGATACATGCTTGGCTATAGAGATCAGCCAAGCTGCCATTGTAACAGTAAACTGACTTTTTCTGAGTGGGGAGAGGGGAAGTCAGACGTAACCAACTGAAAGTCTTAGAATATCATCCATAATGACTAATCTAGCATTTGCAAAATGATAGTCTAGATGAAAAGTGCATAAATAAATAAATAAATAAATGGGCTGTAAGATAGCTGGATTTAGGATCCCACCATACTGATTAATCAAGCCTGAAGATCAAGGAACAATAAAACCATGTGCCTCAAGATGAAGATCTTAAGGTCCGCTTTCAGAACATTTGCATCTGGATCAAATCTGGACATAAGGTTCCAAGCTGGACTGAAAACGATGTTTCATTGCAAGCTGGCTTGTGATGCATGAAGTACATCCCCTGGGTTGGGGAGGGAGACAGGCAGAAACAAAGACAAGCTAGCAAGGCCTGGGCTTTTAAAGAAGACAAATAGAAAGGACAGCATACCAACAAAGCAGCCAGCCAGGACCAATTCAAGACAATGGACAGACTGTGTACAATTCTAGCTCACATAAACGTCTTTGTGCATATTCTAAGACCACCTTCCTGCACATGTTTGCAATGTTTGTACACAAATTCCAGGAAGAGGGACTACTTGTGCAATATAGGAATCATCAGATTGGTCGATCTGTTTCCCTTTGTGCTTCCATGTTCTTTTGCATGGGAGAAAGAGCATCTCAACAGGGGTTCTGTAAAATCCAAAGAGAGGTGTATGTCTTCTTCATGAAGAACTGCCTGAATTCTGAATGTAGATGTTATAATAGAAAGAGTTAACATCTCTGCAGCTAGATGATGTCAGCTACAAGGGAGAGCTTGCTTGAAGATAATTTGTAATAAAGCATTTGAACAAGTCAGTCTGTGTTCAAGGTTAGTGGTAATAAAACACTTGAGCAGGTCAGATTAGATCTCTCAATAATGCAAATAAACTCATGTTTTTCAGCATGGCAGAACTTATTATAAGGCACACTTACTTTTACAGCTTCATGCTGAGAAAAAAACAGGGTCATTGGGGAAGTCTCTAGAACAAATTTCAACCATTGTCTGTAAAGAAACACAATAACTGCATAATATGTTAATATGTTTCTCTGATAAAAAGTGCTGAAAATGTGAAGAAAAAAACCTATAAGGTTCTTGATCTAGTTACTCAAAAGATCAACCCAAGTTTTAGGAGAAAAGTGAAGAACTTGAACTTATAATAGATACACAGTAGTGAACGCTTACCTTCTGTATTTGCAATTTCTTTGTAATGTTGTTTATGTATGCAAAGAAATTGACAGATCTTCTAGTAATCCTGCATGAGACTCTGCCAAAAGATAGTTTTGCTAAAAACCATTTTGGAAAATCATACTACTAATTGTGGAGAATGGGGTCAGATACACTTTCTTAAAACAAATTTCAGCTTGATAGAGTTAGTAGTCATTCTTTAATGTTTGTGATGATGATCAACTCATAGCATACTGTCAGAACAAAGCTTTAGATTTGCTAACTTACTGTGTCAGCTCCTGTTCTTGGCAAGAAATCAAATTATTCATTTCCCCTCCCCATTTCTTCAGTTGCCATCAGCCAGGTAGTTGCCTGCTCCTACTGAGACATATAGTTTCCTATAATATGTGTACTTGGACACCTTTGAAATTGGTCTCCCTTCTGAAAGCTCAATGTCTGCCAGGGAAATGTGTGAAACAACAAAAAGTAATTAAGAATTTATGAATACAGTTATCTTCTATTAATAGGCCATTGACCTGAATAGCCATGTTCATCTTTTAAAGACCAAGGATGGCAATATTTATTGTGAAGTCAGACATATTGATATAACATTAAAGGAAACATATTCAATACACTGCATAGTAATTATGTTGATATATTAAGTTATGGGAGTGCTGTGGGAATGTGAATTAACAGAGTTCAGAGAGTGGGAAGGTTAAAAATCCTTCATTATGTAGAATGGGATGGGAAAGTTATACTTAAAGAAAACATCTAGCCATGAGCAATTCCCTTGGATCAATGTCTTAGCCATGAGCAATGTCCCTTGGTCTGATGTAAGAAAGAAAATCCTATAAGTTAATCTTTATGCAGTTCTAAAAAATAGCATATCCTGATCATTTATTTATTCATTCATTTGTTCATTTATTTATCCTGCCTTTCCTCCAAGAGCTTAACAAAGCATACATGGTTATCTCTCCCTCCGTTTTTCCCCTCAACAATAATTCCATGAGATAAGTTGGGCTGAGTGACCCCCTGGGGAGCTTCCAAGTTAACAGTAGATTTGAACCTGGGTTTCCCCAGTCCTATTCCAACACCATAGCCATTAACCCACATTGTATTAAGAGCCTTCCAAAAGGAGAAGAAAAGCCCATCTCATACATGGTTGAAGTTGTGTTTGTTAAGGTCAAAAAATATTATGTGTAAGAAATAATCAGTTCTATTACCATCCTGTGTAAGGGATGCCATCAGATTTGCAAAAAGTGCTGAAAGTATTTAATTATTGCAACAGAAGTAAAATCAATTTTAGAATTCACTGATCACTGAGCTTCCAGTTGATGGAATGCATGATGGATGCTTCATTCCTCTTGATCAGCTTTATCAGCTGTGCCACATTTTTCTCACTCAGTTTCAAATTAAATTATTTAACATGGCACTTTCCTACCCCCCCCCCCAAAAAAAAGGAAGAAAAGAAGGGAAAACTTTTGTCACTCTATAAATGTGCTTTTTTTCTTTGCTTTTAGAAGAATGAAAAGACAAAAAAAGGCCTATTACTGTAATTAAAAGTCATTTTTGAATAACCTCAGAAGATTGTTTCTAGAAATCAAAACATCTTTATGGTTCCCTTTCTAAGGAAAGAAAGACAAGTGATTGGGATCCTGTACACTTTACTGTAGTCTACATTAATTACTTTCTTTTTAAAAAAATGACAAAGATCTTTTTGAAAGGGAATCTGGCACTCTTTCCAGGGAAATGATGGCAGACACCCTACTCTCTGCTGATTTCTTGACACTTCTAATTACCTGTATTCATTTGAAATCACTTTCTTTATAGTGAGCTATTGGCATGATTTTCAGAGAACAAGAAGAAAATGGAAAACATTTTAGCAAGTTAAGGGGGAAAAATCAACAGTATCATTGTTTGCAGCTTTTGTTGAAACTACCTTCGCAAGTCATTTGAGGGACATGAAGGTAAATGAAAGGTTATACTTTGCCCTGCACGTTGTCGCTGGTATTTGTAATGTCAATAACTGTAGAAGGTTGTCAGGAAATTGGAGAGATAAAGGTCAATAGCAATGACAAATGTATCATTGTATGTGTTTGAATATGCAATATCAGTCTAATCTCATGGTAGAGGTTTTCACACCCTGGAAATATCAATCAGATGCTATATCAAATCTGTCCACTGTTTTCTGTTCACCTTCTAAACTAAAATGGGGTAGCATTAAACACTGTCCATTTTATATATTTAAAAAGGATAGGCACAAAACAGTTAAATTTAAAATGTCATATATAATCATCGCAATGATGTGAATATCAATAGAAGAGAATATATGCAGCTCAGGGTTGAAATGTGGAGTCCTTGGGGTTCTCTGAGCTTGGTTATTTTCTTGCAAACGTTTCGTTACCTGGCTAGGTAACATCTTCAGTGCTAAAATGGAGTGGGGTTTGCTCTCTGTTTATATACAGTGGCTTGCCCTGCCAGTGTTGGGGGTAGGAGGGGGGAGTTATTTTTATTTTTTCTTCTCCTGGCAGTTCCTTGGTTCAAGTATTGTTTACTACTTGATTATCTGGTGATAATCTTGGTGTTAATCTCTGTTTATCTGGGTGATGACTGCTGGTGAGGAGGTATTCTGATCTTTTGTTTCCTTTTTATTGCCTCTTTTGAATAGTATGTAGATGTTGTTTAACTCTATGTGCCTGTTGATGGCTGCCTTGTCTGAATACCAAGCTTCCAGGAATTCCCTCTCATTTTTGGATGTAGCTTGGTCTAAGGTGCTGACAGTTTCCCGCTTGAAACTATGGCTAAGTCTGTCCATGAGTTGTGAGATTAAGGAGTTTTCATCATGTCTTCTGACTAGTAGTTGGCGCTTGTGGATGCGCTCTGGGCAAGCCACTGTCTATAAACAGAGAGCAAACCTCACTCCATTCTAGCACTGAAGATGTTACCTAGCAGAGTAATGAAATGTTTGCAAGAAAACAACCAAGCTCAGAGAACCCCAAGGACTCCAAGATGTGAATATCTGCTTTCTTCATGATTTATTAATTCCAATGAACTTTAACTAAAATAGATAAGAAGGATGTATTTCCAATATTTATATGGGAAATAGAGTCTTTGGTTTTCTGATTCACTCTATGGTCTTTCCTTTATAAAGTTCCATATATACATTTAATTAAAAGTATTGGGCTGCCATCATATAGTTCTAGGAGCCAAATGATGGTGTGCATCTCCCATTTGGAAAAGACAATACAAAGGCAAAGGATGATATCTCCTTACAAAAAGAACTGTCAGCCCCACCAATTTGCCATGATTGTTCCAAACTAGTAAGGGCAACAAGTGGGAACATTTAATATCATCTTGAATCAAACTGAAAGGTGCTAGAACATACCGGACTGATGCCTCAAATTGTTCTTCAGGACAGAGATGATGTGGAACTCTGTGCTATTCTTTTGCTAGAAACATTGAAGCTTTCTTGAGGTTCCTTCCCAGGTTCTCTGTTAACTATTGTCATTGACAGGACCAGTCACACTTCCTCTTTCTCATATACACAAAGCCCAGTACCAAAAACAAGACAGTGGGCAAGCCTTCCCACCATTCCCTGCGTTTTTTCAGTAATTAAAATAGTACATTCCAATTTTCTTTGCAAGTGTA
Source organism: Liasis olivaceus (assembly GCA_030867105.1). Lineage (NCBI taxonomy): Eukaryota > Metazoa > Chordata > Lepidosauria > Squamata > Pythonidae > Liasis > Liasis olivaceus. The sequence goes on along the minus strand of CM061349.1, from coordinate 57,514,973 downwards.
ACAGTCTCTCTCACTAAACATCCTACAAACTTCCTCCAAGTATTTTTCCTTTACTTCCCCAAAATTTAAATGACAAATTACTTTAAGCAGCTTTTCTTTGATCTCATTCCAAATTGCAAAATAAAATAAACTACAGCCCCCATTTTTTCCTTCTTATAGTGTCTACAGTGGTTGCAACAGAAAAACATATGCTTCTACAGCAAATAAAAGTAACTTCCTTCCTTGATACAAGCACCCCCCCCACCCAAATAAATAAATAAAAAGCAGGTGAACTTATTGAGGATGTTCAGCATTTGTCTGAGTGGTCCATCCTCATTTGTTTCTTAGTTGTCATAAAAAAGATTCTGTCTGTCTGTCTGTCTATCCATCCATCCATCTACATCTCTTCAGATAATCTTTGTCTCTCAAAGTAACATCAGTTAAAAAACAAACAGTCTCTGTCTTCAGTTTTAAGTAAAGTAAGACATAAAAGGTCTCTTCTCTTGCTAGAATTCTTGATTGAATAGAAGTTGACTTAATCCCTTAGTCCCCTCGTCAAGGGATGGGATGAGAATGTGTTACTCTTCAGATTCCAAGTCCAGGGCAACTGTCAATAGATGCTGAATGTTCTGTTTGGCAGAGAATAGCAAACCAAGTTCTCTTTCTCCGGCTAATAAGAAGCCAAGCCGATAACCCTAGGTAGCTTTAGTTTATTTGTCTTTTTAGTTTATTTGTCTTTTTAAACTACTCGGCCTCTTGTTCCAAAAGATTGGGAAAAAAAAACATGCATTACATTTTAATGGATTTAATAGACAATATATGTTTATATACTGTAGAACTTGTTCCAGAATACATAGTGTTCATGTTTATCATATGTTGTATTCACCCCAAAGTTGTCTGTAAGCCATTATTTGTTTACTGACACAATAACTGGTATGAACATTTTAAAGGAGTTTATCCACTGTATTTACTAATAGACAGGTACACATACATAATCCAGATGGCTGATTTAGATCCGATCCATTTAAACTGGACTAATTTGGAATATACATATTGAATATACAGAATTAAATTATTTTAAAACTTAAAACCTAAGACATCCAGAGTCATGAATGTGAGATGGGTAGCCATATAAATTGAAATAATGAACAAACAAATAAATAAGGTCTATAAGGTGTTGTAAGGTCACTGCTCTGTTTTTGTAAGGCTTTTTATTAATTTAGCAGAGCCAAAATATTTCTCTGGATACAGAATTCTTTGAGAGCCTTTCCATACTACCATACAAGATGGAACACTGCATGAGGAGCTCTTGGAAGGCTACTGATAAGACCTTTGGAAGATCCAGAATACTATTGAATGTGCTTGCGCCATCATCTGGGAATGCTTGGAATCATCATCAATAGAGTTCAGCATTTTTTGTCATTAATAAACATTCTAGCAGGAATAAGAGTATGGGTACACTTTTTTTTTTTTTGGCCTTTGAGTCAGTGTTGACTCCTGGCAACTGCCTGGACAAGTCCCTGCAGTTTTCTTGGCAAGATTTTTTGGAAGTGGTTTGCCATTGCCTACTTCCTAGAGTTGAGACAGAGTGATTGACCCAAGGTCATCCAGCTGGCTTTGTGTCTAAGGCAGGACTAGAACTCCCAGTCTCCTGGTCTCTAGCCTGGTGCCTTAATCACTACATCAAACTGGCTCTTATAGATATACTGCTGAGTCTGAAATCTGACAATGTGAAGCAGCCCATTTCTTTTGATTCCCAGATGCTGGAGAACTAAATGACACCAGTGCCTGAAGTACTCTATTTTCAACCAGTTTATCCCATCACTAATTATAGTAGTCCTTAAAAAATAAATGTTTGAATTAAACTAGTATTTCATACTGCATATATAAAGGGATAAAATCAATTGCTCTACCTGCATCTCAGATAATTTATCACAGAGCAAACAAAAAGTAGGTATTCATAATAGTAATTCAGCATGTCCTGGCCTACAGATCAGTAAGAGAGTTTGCAACCCATTTACACAATTACATTTTGGAGGCTTTCTTAAGAGCAACCACTTTAGTTTACTCAGTTTTTTAAAAAAAAATAGGACTGCAGAGTTGATATATCCCTAGTGATTTCACTGTCAATGAGAATTACAGTAGATATCAAATCAATAAAGCATGTAACTGTGCAGATTCACTTTATCAAGTTCTATTTATATTCAACAATTTATTCTAAAAGGTTGTATGGAAAGTTATGGCCAAAAATAGGCAGCACCATTTTTTTATATAATGGATATGACCCCTTGATAAGTAAACAACTATATTGGATTTGTCATGCAAATAATAATTGGAGCAATAGATCCTGGAATATATCCTCATATTAGCAGGATTTATATAAATAGACAGACATATATAGATTGTAAAGAATTATGTGTCCCTGATTTAGGAATATTTTATTATATAATTGTTATTGGCTATTTTTTTCTGTTGTATTGTTGTTTATATATATTTGTAAGCGGCTCAGAATTGGTTGACATTTGGAATGGTTATATAACTTAGTAAAATAAATAAAAATAAATTGATAAATTAAGTCATTGTGCATATATGTAGTCAAAAAGTGAAATGCCCTGGTGAGAATTATGTAACTATTTTTCTTCCACATAATTTCTTATTTTATCACTCAGTTTGTGAAAGAATTTAACTTCAGATTAAAATTGCATTGTTTTAAGTATTCATTCTATAATTATACTGAATAAAGTTAAGTGTGAAAGCAGTCCATTAGAAGAAATGTAGCTCTTTCAAAAGCTGCCTCCAAAGTGTATGCATAAATGTTTATACTCTTAGTACAGTAAATATAGGTGTTTCATCAGACAAATTACATGCACAAATATGTAATTTGGGCTATATTGTTTAATATAGTGTTAGTGTTCATATCGTGTTTAATATATTGTTTTAATATAGTGATTAAGGGGCAAAAATACAGGTAATTGATTTGAGTGCTCAAGTAATTTTAAAGTAAATGGAAGAATTCCCTGTACAAATAAAAGTGGATTTGTTCCAATGTCATATTTTCTTCTCTAAAGTGCTATGTGAATTATTTCTCCATTTATCTTGGATTGGATTCTGAGTTTTCATGGGCAGAACTCCACTGGAGGATGAGGAGATACAATATTTGCCAATGTCCTCTTTCATCTGTCCCTTAGAAGCTGCTTCAGAGTTTTGAAACTGGAGCAGTAATCAGTATGTTGTCTTCTTCCTCCACCAGGAAACTCAAATGGAATTTAGACTTTCTGCAAAGAAAAGAAGTCTGTAGATCCAGAGTAATTTATTATGTGTTGGAATTAATTTTTTTTTAAAAAGGGGTAATGGCTGAATACTTGTTTCTTCCTGGCTTCAGGTTATGGATCTTTCTAGAAAATCCATGTAGATTTTTCAATTCAAGCAGTAGGTTTTTCATAGGTAAATCAGGGACTTTGAACTGATCTGAACAAATTTTCTAGACTTGTTTTGTTCATTATATACATTTTCAGGCCTTCTAATTTTTAAAAATTTCTTCTAAGTATATGTATGTCTTGTCTTGTCTTGAATTTGTTGGATACAGATGCAAGTTCAAGAATGGAACTACCATCAGCCACCTCCTTTACATGGATGACATCAACAGTGAACAAGACATCGACCTGACGCAAATCTACAGTGAGGACATTGGGATGTCATTCAGACTGGATAAGTGTGGCCAGATGGTAGTAAAGAGAGGGAAGGTAGTTAAGACTGATGGCGTGGAACTACCAGTGGGCCATATAGCAGACATACAGACCAGCTACAAGTACCTTGGTATCCTACAGCCACATGGGAACCACAATGAGGAGGCAAGGAAGACAGCAACATCCTTGTGGAAAGTAAAGGCCAAAGTGGTCCCAGTGGTGGTAGCTCGGGGCTGTGGTTGCTAAACTGGGATAATGGCTCCAACAGATCCCAGGAACAACATGAGAGCTCTCTGTCCAGAAGAGTGCAGTGCTAGGAACAGCTAAGATACTGCGCAGAACCCTCAAACTCCCAGGCCTCTGGTAGAGGACCCGAGATTGAGGAAGACACATACCACCCATAGAGGTGATAAGGGATTTTTTTTTAATTTGTATTTTTTTTTTAATTGTACTCACATGGAAGCCATGGGTTTATGTGACTGGGGACAGCTGACAATGTTCCATTTATTCAGCAAGTAGGGGAAAAATGTACTGGTGGCTTTAGAGAGAGTTCATGAAGACCGTATGTACCTCTGGACAAAGAAAAGGAAATTTGTAAAACAACTATATGAAATTATTTCATCTGAAACCTTCCAATGGATCAAAGTTTACTGATCTAAATAGCTAGAAGGAATTCATGCATGACTGGCCTCAAATAACTTACTATTGCATATTTTGTTATTTTACCCAAAATAGCTTTCATAATTAATAAATATTACTGCTCTTGCTGGATACCAGATATAAGTATTTTGAGGTACATTATAAAATCCTAAAGTGTACATTTGGTGGCTACTTCTAACTTGTAGCCTTTTTTTTATAATAACTTTATTAAATTTCTTAACATTTAAATTTTTTTTTTTAACTTGTAGCCTGATTGCACTTGGTGCAAACTGATTCTGATACTGGAATAGGTAAATCATATTCACCTCTATTGGTAAGTCTTTGTCCCCCTGGTTTCACTCTTTTTTTCTTTGCTGGCATTAACAAAATAAATGCTTTTATGTTTTTGAGACTTGTGCTTCTCTTACATTTTGATTTACTACTGCCAACTAAATCTTGAACAATTTTTACAGCCTTCTTTGTTGAAACACAGGCTAACATACAATTTGTCCTTCTGAAAGATGAGTAGTATTTGATATATGAATTAAAATGCTTATATCCCTTGTGGAGACTCTGTTATAAAATTCAGACTAATCAGTTTTGTAAAGTTGTAATACTAAACGATCTATGAGAAAAAATCATTTAGCCAAACACCTTCTTAGCAGAACAGTTCATAATTTTAATTCAGGCCAAAGGTTTTTGTATAAAAATGTACTCTGGTAGCTTGAGAAAAGTGATCAGCCAGGTGAGGAGGCTATCCAGACAATGATGCTCGTTCCAGAGTTGGGCTACCACTGAAAGAAAAGAAAAGAAAAGAAAAGAAAAGAAAAGAAAAGAAAAGAAAAGAAAAGAAAAGAAAAGAAAAGAAAAGAAAAGAAAAGAAAAACTACATTTCATATAGGCAGGTGGATCATCAGCACAACAAACTTACTTTAAAGGAAATACTCCTTAAGGTATCCTATATTAGGGCTATAACATTTAGCCTCAGGAAAGCATACCAATTTGAAGTGGGAACCTCTTGAGTTCAGATATTTTTTGGAAGTCTTTTATTTTGTTTTGTTTTTCTGTCTCTCCATTTTTTATCTCTTTACAAATATTGTTGTAATACCATTTCTTGTTTCTTCTAACAGCTCTCAGACATTCTTTAAGTTCTTCCCTGAGATCCTTGTCTTTCTTGGATTTGGCTTCTCTTCTCTTCTTGGCAATTTCCACCATTCATTTTGACATCCATTTTTCTTTCTTCTGTTTCTTGGTCTTTGACAGTCTCTTTTCATACTTATTCTTTACAGCTTCTTTGATTTCATTCCTCTTGTTCCCTTTCCTGATGTCATGGAAACTGGTTGGATTTGTAGTTCCACTTCAGCTTGACACATGAGCAGTTTATTCTACCAACAGGCCTTGGCCAAATCTTTGCTGGTATAACTGGGCTCTTCTACCTCCTTGTATCAATAATATGGTTAAACTGATTTCCATGAACTCCATCTAGTGATGCTCATGTATATAGGCACTGTATTGGTGGTTTGAAGACCATATTACCAATGAAGAAATCAATGGTTTGGAAGAAACTGATAAGTCATTCTCTTGCTTCATCTCTATTTCTTAGCCCATGCAGTTTGACTGTTTTCTTCCTTACTATTTCCAACTTTTGCATTGCAGTCTGTAACTACAAGCAACACATCTTGCTTGCAGGTTATGTTGATTTCATACTGAACCTGACCATAAAGCTCATCAACTTCCTCTTCTTCTTTAGTGGTTGAAGCATAGACTTGGATAACCATCATATTAAAGGGTTGTCTGCAAAATCAAATTGATATTATTCAGTTGCTGACTGCATTGTACGCAAGTACTGTCTTTGATATATTCTTCCTGACTATGAAAACAATGCCATTTTTTCTTCATGTTACTTGGGTAGTAAACAGCATGATCTTCTGTCTGAAAGTGTCCAATTCCAGTCCATTTCAATTAGCTGATGCTTTAAATGTCAATGTTTAGTTAATTCATTTCATCTTTCATTGTGTTGAGCTTTCCCATGTTTATGCTTCTTATGTTCTATGTTCCCACTGTAATTTGGTTTTTGCAGCTTCAGGTTTTCTTTTCCTGTATGACACATTGGCAATTAGATATCCCAAAGGCATCAGTCTGTTAGTATTCTGAAGGATCCTCAGCTCTTCCTCAGTAGCATAATGTGTGTCATCCAACATGAGGGGCCCACCACCCAGCACTATATCACCAATTGCTTTAACCTGAATATCCATATTGTTTTCTTGGAGTGGTTTACCATTGCCTTCTCCCATGCAGTTTGAAATGGTGCCTTTCCCATTGTCTCTAAAGTTATCAACTCCCTCCAGCATTTTCCTATACCACTGCTGCCCAATATAGGTGCCTACTTGCTTTAGCTGGGAAGCTGGGATAAGTTTAACTGCTTGGATAACCCTGCTGGGAGTAGATGTTGATCATCATACCACCACCACCACACTGAGGCAGCACAGCAGGACCTAAAGGGGTTACTAAATAAATACATAGAGCATATTGACAAATCCAGTCAGGAGTTCATGGGAATGGGTGACTATGATCAGGCCTTATTTCTTTTTTCATATTGGGTACACCAGCAGAAATGGTTGAAGCCACCTTGGCACCAAAGGTTTGTTTGATCCAGGAACACCTACATGCCTTCACGTTAAATGCAGCACTAAGGCTGTTTAATGGATGAGTTTGGTATATTCATTTTTTCTTGGTTAAATATAAGTTTTTTTAACCAATACCAGTCTGTTATGTACCAAAAGCACAACAGACGTGAAATAGAAGATTTATATGAGACTATCAGGTTTATCTGAAAATACATTATTTTCCTCATCCTGGCCTAGGAACAAGGGACGTTACTGTGTTATATGTGAAGGGTATTGGGATGGGGAAGATTTATATACAAGGTTTATGGAAAATATATGCCATTCTCTATGTTGTACCTAATTTATTCCTATCTTCAGTTGAATAGTTGAATAGGCAGCTGGGAATGTGTCCAATTTATGTGCCCAGTTTAGTGACTAAATACAAAGAAAATGATTCCATTTTAAAGCTACAATGAAGGCCAAAGTCTATGACCATCTTGAAAATTTACTTTATTCTTTAAAAGTTTCCTAACCAGAAGCCAGCATTTTTCTTAATTCACAGTACAGTCACTTAACACAAAAGGCTTCAGCTTCCAGAATTTTGCTTATAATAATAGCATGTACAAGAATCACTCCAAAAAAGTTCTACTGTTGTTTTCCTCTCTCTCTATCCCTCTCCCTCTGTCCCTCTCTCTCTCAAATAAACACACATACATTTCTGATTAAATGTGCATATGAAGTCTTCAAAGGTCCATCTTAAATTAATGTGGACCAAGAAAGTATATTTTAATCTTTCCAAATACATTTCATTCATTTTAGTGATACTTACACTAGTAATGATGTCCAAGAAATTACTTAACTTAGAGATACTGACATAGATCAGACTGAGTTAGTCATACGTTTGTTCCATGACTAACCTCAGACCCACTCATTTGAAGAGGATTAAAGCTACGACTGGCTTTATCTCAGAAATTTTGCTTCTAAATCAGAATGCACACCCTCCTATGTATCACCAAGCTATTAACCTGATGGTTCAATCAACGTTCTACTGCACTGAGTGGCAGACTTACTCTTAATAAACAATTCCACAGCCTAACTTGAGCTGCTAAAACTGAGACCTTTCATTGTCAGCAATTGTGGGAGCAGTACTCTGTACATGGGCAGGTTTTTATCTGCCACAATGCACAATAGATTTTTCATCTGCACTCTGGGATCAGATCACAGTGGCTGCTTCTAAATAAGCTGATTTAGGCGGACTATGTTGGGAAGACTAGGACTAGGAATATAATTTAGAAGTATTCATTGGATGATCATTAAGGTTGAGTTCTCTGGCAACCACAGAGGGATGTTGTAACAGTAAACAAAATAACTGAAAGTGACACGGAGGGAGTGGTAAGTCAGCATAGCATCTGGAGCATCCGGATGCTGCTTTTTTTCTTTGATAAATAGATTACCCTCCCATCAAAACTTCAAAATCATAATTTCACTTGGCAAAGATTATTCCTTCCCAACAGATATCCATTTCAACATACTGCTGCTTCTCTGAAATTCAGCATTATATGACCTATTATCTGATAATATAAATAAATGAATTCTCCATGTTCTCTTCACAAGTGGATCACCTACATTTTCATGACTGTGGATGGTAAAAAAGAAATACTGTGTTGCTATAAAGAATTTCCAGACATTAAATCTTCTATTTTCTGAAACGGTATGAGGGGGAAAACAGGCTTTAGACTTGAATCTATCCTTTTTGCAAAAGACAATAGGCTCTTTACACCTTTTGTAAAACATCCCGCTAAAATATCAAAAGACATTCCAGCAAACATTTTATAGATTTGCTGAAAAATTGAAAATTCTTCACCGGTAGGGAAAAATTCATTTAACAATGCATATTTGCACTTTTTATTTCATTATTATTATTATTATTTTTCTTGACAAAGAAAGGCCTTTTGTTCAGATTTCTACCACAGAATCACATTTTGTGACTTTCTACTGTCCCCTAGTGGCACGTTAATCTTTCTACCTACTGGGTTATTGTCATTCTATATTGTTTCTGTGGTTTTGTGTGTGGGTATGTTTTCTTGAGACTATCATTAACAAATATCTGAAATGTTACTATGTAGCCTACCAATTGCACATACAATTGCACCAATGCACTTTAGTCCAAGTGATCCTTTCATGTATTCTTAGACAATATAAACAAAGCACAAAGCCATATGTGATCTATAGCTTACATTACTTCTTTACAGTAAACACTGCATACTTCTAGATGCTAATTCTTTGATGATAAAAGTAGAATATTATTAGTTGTGACAGAGTTTATACAGTAGCTACAGCAACTGAGATGTAATATGTGACAGGATGGAGGGTTTTCATCAGTGCACTTGTAAGCATCTCTCCATTCTTTTCATTTTTCTTCCATGGAGTTCTGTTATTTCCTGAGAATGTTAGCAGTTTTGTTCATTAATACTGGATGTCTTGTACAGAAGTTTGAAGTCATTGCAGGTTATATTTACCTATATTTTAGATGTTTAAGATATTTTAGACTTCAGGAGATGTTCAAAATATTTGTTCAGTTGTAATCGCTTTAACACAAAACAATTTGTGCTTTTCTCATCAGGCAAAACTTTCAAATACTCTTGGAGATCTGTGATTGAGAGGAATATTATTCTAATATGAAGATCAGGACCTCTCAATATGTCCCCAGTACTCTTTTCTTCTTTGTAGTTCAAGTAGAAGCCTGTGCGATATAACCAAAAAATATGAAAAAGAAATATACTATTTGTCATGAATATGTATCAGTTTGTTGTGAAGAAAACTGATTTTAACTTGAAATAAGCAGAAATGATAACAAAATAAAACAGTTACCATGAATGTTTGGCCATACCAGTAAGAGAAATAATTAGATTTCTCCAGAAAGTTAATTTTTTAAACAACAAACATTCCCAAATTGTTATAGTTTTTGAAATAGTAAGCTAATCTTGTTATTATTGAGATGAGTGAGAGCCTTTTAGCATTGGTTAATGATTTATCGTATTTGTGAGGTCATCATTTGAAAATACAGTAAGTGTAGCATGGTTAGGTAGCAGTGTGTTTTGCTAGAAAACAGAACAAATGGTGGATTTCTAAGGTCATATGGTAACTTAGTGAGGTCTGCTTACATGAACCTGTGTTTGGTTAAGATCTCTCAAAACAAAGCTTTAGTTTGCAATCCTGTCTGGCAGAAATGTTCAAGTTTACAACCAATCCCAGCAGCTTTACTGAATGTCATTTGAAAATGGAAACAGAAGAGTTTACAGCTCTGTTTCAAAGGGGAATGAAAACAAACTAGATGGTTTCCTGATACATAAACAACAAACCAAAACATCAGTTTCATGTAATATTGTGTGTCTTTTAATTCTAATTTTTCAAATAACCTTATTTTTTATAATTATAATCCATCAGAATCTCTTCCACATGTTAAAATAATAAGTAGATACCATTTAAGATAGCAAACTGTATTCTTGTAAATAGAGATAGAGATAGAAGATAGAGATAAAAATAGAAATAGAGCTGTAAATAGTGGGATAAAGTGGAATGAAAAGTCTACATTTTTTATTTAGACTTGAGTGCAAATTTGCTTGATTGAATATTCATATGTCCCATAAAAGACCCTTTGCCAGAATATTTTGATCTTACATTCTTATTATTGACTGCATGTAAGTGGTTAGAATTATGCCTGATCCTAACAAATAAGAATAGGGTGCATTGAAAGAGTGGTTAAACAACCACCACCACCACCACCCCAGCAGGATAAATACTTTATTTCCCTACAGAGTAGTTTATTTCTCTCCCCAATGCCTCAGAAAGCAGGTACAATATATAGTTTTTAAAACTCTGCAAACAATTTCAGCACATGAACAGATCAGTGGAGTTATTCATGGTGTGTGCCATCACGGTAGAATACATTTGTTTTTCAATCCAAAATTATAGGTATCAGAGATTTCCAAACGTTCCCAAAATATTTGGAATAGAAACTAGTTATACAAACTCACATGTTGGTTTATAAAATCAAATCCAAAGGAACATGGAAAATTGACTGATTGTTGAGAATAGAAACATGAACTGTAGCATTATATTCAATGGCAATGAAACACAGTAGTGTCTCTCTATGTGTGTATTGATATGATCAATCCCATCTCCCTTTCAAAATATTCAAATGTTCATTGATTTCATATTAAATGAAAGATTGAAGTCATTCTTTGTGAGAGAAAAATGTTCTGAATAGGTTATATATTGTCCTTAGTGAAGAGATTACATGTCTGCCCTCTGCAGCTGCCACACAATCCCAGGATAGGGCATGCTGCTTTAAGGTGTTTCAGGCAAGTACAATGTTCACACTCTGGTTGTATTCTGAAGCACCTTTTGAACATCAAAACTGAAGTGCCACTCAGCTGTGATGATGATGATGATGACTCTCTTTTTAAAAATATAGGACCATCGATAAAATAGAATCCTTGTTTAGTGAGTATATATTGTCATCTCTATATTGTAAATATTCCTTTGTGTTAATGATGCAAAGGAAATATAGGGTGGGCTGCATGATATCAATCAGACTAATGTAAAAATCTTTGATAACAATAACTTAATCATAGAATGTCGCTCAGTTCTGCTATATCATTAGACTACCCATTTGAAGATATCAAAGTGATGACCTTGAATTAAGTTCTCCTTCAAATCAAGTTCTCTACAGATTTTTCTGGAAACAGTTCAAATGCCAAACTGTTATAAAACACACATGCACACACATTTACTTGGCTTTGTGAAATTGCTCAGCTCTGCTGTCACCATCGTTGCTACAGTCGGTGCACTTCGCTGAAAAGAATGAAGCAAATCATGCCTATAAAAAAAATCATTTCACAAATTGCTTTCTTGGAGCCTCATATAGACTAAGAGGACTTAAAAGGCATGGACAAGCTAAAAGGAAGATATTAATCATATCTGGAATGTTAAGTGGAAATTAAGACAACCAGGGAAAGTTAAAGTTTGATGTCTAATCTGAGATATACATTGAGAAAGTGCTTTCTGTTTGTTTCTTATTTTGTGGTAGGTGCTGGTTTATTAATTAAGCCAGATAAAAACAGTGAATGGTGATAGTAACTTACCAACTGATTTTGTTTGACATTAATTTCCTACTAGTTGGTAAAGGATATGCTAAACAGAGTAGTTTGAAATGTGCAGCACTAGCCAAGCTCTATTTTCCAAGTTCCATTTTGAATGACCCTGTGCCACGGAGGCTGCATAAAGATTTTTGTATGCCTATACACAAAGTGTGATTCAATTTTAGGGTTTTGCGTTAATGTATATTTAAAACGGAATTACGTCTGAGTGAAAATATGGCCTCTGTGGGACTCTTGGTAGTCTTTTCGATCCTCCATACCATAAAATGGGCTCAAGAAAATATAGCACCTACCATGAAAAAATTGCTGAATTAGGACATGTAGCCTAAATCAATCTATGGTTCTTCTTTTCCTTATTTTTTTTAAAAGAAAAGCCAGTAATAAACACAGCTACAATGTGTGATACATTCTATTTAAAATAACAACAACAACAATAACCAGACATGTAGTCATTAAAGTTGGCATGTTAATTGTTTATGTTAGTTTTCAACCTACACATATTTTATCCACAAATACCATTGTTTTAACTTCATTTGTGTCATTTCCTTCTTTTCTATTTTGGAAAACTTTGTCTAAAAACCCGTTGGTGCTGTTTATTCGCTGACCCTAAAAGTCCTCGGTGGGCCTTAACTTGAAGAGACACTAAAATCTATGAAATATTTATGGAAAGGAGAATCTTCCCCATTGCAGTGTTTTTAAAAGGTGCAATAATTCAAATACCTAGATAGCAGCTCAACTACTACTATGTATCTGGATCCTGGGCCCACTTTTATTCTGTCCTTTCAGAAAAATACAGTTGCCTTTATTTAAACTAAAACTGTATTCCTTTACAAACTGTGAAAGGGAGATACAAGAAACTTGTGAACAGCATAAATATAATTTCAGAACAATATTTTGTCTTTGGCATAGGTTTTCTTCCCATTTATATGTAGGGTAAGCAAAGGGTAGATCTGTATTGATATACAATTTATTGAATTCTTTGAAATAACTAACATAACCAGTTCCCACTAATCCGGTCACTTTTAATCCAAGTGTGTGTGTGTAGGTATTTATTTTAATTCCAGAATGCAATCAAATACAATATATTTTCAGAGGATAATATTTTCAAATATTGCTTTGTATTTTTTTATTTAAAAGAGCACACTGGTTTCTAAAACGTATCTAATGTTAGGAGAAAAACTATCAATAATGGCAATTATTTCATTTCTGTATGTATGTTTTAAAAAGAAAGGAGAGACCATGAAAAGGAAAAGAAGTGGAGAAGCAGATGATCTAAATTGCGAAACTACCCCCATTTATCTTTGTCTTAACAAGAGCATAGCAAATGATACTACTGTTTTCTGTGCATTAAAATATCCCTCTGAAACAATTGCTGCTCAGTGGCCAGAGTTTTGTCCAGTCTTCACCCAGAACAGGATTAATCTTTGTAATGGTGCAAACAAAGTCTATGTCTAGGGTCAGAGTGCGGGTTGCCTTTTGGGATCTGCATTACATTACTGTCATTTTTGGATTCCTGATGTTAATCAAAACCAACACCATAAAGTGTCACTTAGCTAATTTGTGTATTATTGTCAATGTTACCATTAATTATGCATTTGTGAGGAAAAAGAGGATTAATGAGTTGTCACAGGTAATTTACAATGATCAGGCTCCCCAGGACATTAGGAAAACACTAGCTGTGTAAGATTACCATTCTAACATTAATACCATGTAAGCAGGGAAGTCTTTGTTAATCCTCTGAACCAAGTTTGTCCATCACCATCAGTCTACCTTTTTTAAAAATTTCCTTTACAGCAATAATTACAATATATTGAAAGCAATTGTGATTTAAAAAAAAAAAAAAGATGCACCCCACTATCTAAACTGTTAATCATGAATAAGTGGTGTTACACATTAATTGGGAATTGTGGAATTTGTGCTGCATGTTGCTAAGTTACTCAGACCATTGTTCCCACTGCAAAGTTTTCATCAGCAAACTTAATGAGCACACAAAGCCTCATTAAAGGTGCCACATTATCAGGTGACAAGGCCATCGTTAGCACATGTCATTGCTGTAATGTGATGTTACTTTTAATACCAAGACAGCAGGGACAGTGGGCAGCATAATAAGAGCCATCAGATTCAGGAATTAGAACACTAAACTGAAGATTCAAATAAGATATTGGAAGATGTACTTGTCCCATCCCTATCCAATGTATATTTCTTACTGTAAAAGAAAGTGTGATATTTTACCAGGTTATCCATCCATTCTGAGAAGGGAAACTACATGTGCTTTAAAATATACTTATTTTAAATAGGATGAATCTAAATGTGAGCTTGCTTCAGACATAGGCATATATATGTATATATATAAATTTGTAACAGCAAGTCACACAGTAGCATAATCTGTTACAAATTTATATATTTATATCACCTAAGGATGTCCATTATCCACAATCTATTCTAATTTTTTTTAAAATGACAACCCAGCCATTGCCTATGACATTATCAGTACATATCCTATTGAGGCTTGTGTATGTATGTGTGCGTGTGTGCGTGCGTGTGTGTGTGTGTGTATATATATATATATATATATACACACACATACATACATATATATATATACATATATACATACACACACACACACACACACACACTATATATATATATATATATATATATATATATATATATATATACAAACAAACAAACAAACAAACGTGGGTATTTTATTTTTTTATAGGAGGTTGGATTGTTGTCTTTGTTGCCTTCCTGTGGCTTTTATTATTTTACAAGTGGAACATTTCACTGTGGGGTGCTTCTGCTGGATTGCATTCTCTGTCAGAATACTTCAGTCCATTGTCTCTCCTACTGTATGTATTTTTACTTTTTTCTCCCTAGGACTGGCTACTATTCAATGCCCACTGATGTTCTTTTGTATTTTTGCAAAACTTTTGAGTTTTTCCAAGCCTGCTGATACATTTTAATTTCAAAGGACTAATTGCTTCTGCTTAGAATACTAAGAAAATATTCATATAGACTGTATTAAAGGGAGAAGAACCCACCCCTGGCTACCTATCAAATTCTTAGGATATGGATAGTCCAAAAGACTTTTCTTCATGTCGATTTAGAGAATTTGAAAAATCTTTTGGATGATATCCCATTATCCCTAGAAGGAAGTTCCATGGGATGTAGGGAACTTCATTTCCACAAGAAGTGCAGACATTGTGCAGTTAGATGAAGTCGATGGCTGAAGGTTTCCTCAATGTGACAGTGGAAATTTCCTGCCCCAATTGCTGTTTGCAGCCAGTTCTCCAAAAATGGCAGAAAGAGATAGATGGGAACTTGATTTTCCCAGCATGTTGTCTGTCAATAGGAGATTGTTTTGTGGAAAAGGAAGAAGCTCTCCTGACTGCCTCCACCCAAACCATCAACCTCTGCAGTCTTGACTGGCCTGATTCCTCCATGAAATAGTTTCCCTGCTAAACTTCAGTGTTAATGCTTTACCTATGCTGTGCTTTAAAGCAAGGGGTTGAGATATGACAAAATTTAGGCCTCATCTACTTTTGTAACAGTATATTTTTCATTATAACTAGTATGGATACTGTGTAAGCAACTCACTCTTGAAAAATAAATAAATGAAGTTATCCAAAGTAAGGTGTATTTTCTAAAATATATTAATATTTGTATAGTTTTATGGGCTTTATTGTATTTTAAATTGTATACATGTATTTTAATGTTGTACACCATCAAGAGATAGTACGGAAATATTTAAAAGAAATAAAAGTAGAAGGAACTGAATAATTTAGGAGGGAAGAACAGATTATATTATCACATGTTAAATATTTCTATGTAATAACTTGCTCTCTTTTATAAACCACATTTATATAGATGCAGTCCAGATAAATTAAAATCAATTAGAATTTGCCTTTAGTGTCCTTGAAATGTGGGTTATGTTTGGTAACAACTTGCTTCTCAATATAGATGTGATTTATAAAAATGTCCCTCAACCATCTGTTAAAGTATAGCTACAACTATTTCCAATAACAGTTGAATTCTCTAGGAGCCTCATCCATACATAATGAAAATGAATTCTTCTATCAAAGTAGAGCTATAAAATTGACAGAATTGCAACTAATTTTGTTTTCATAATGTGGCAGTAATTTTAATTGATGTCATGGCAGACTTTAAGCTAGTCTTCCCTAGTGTGTGAAGAAAGTCAGTACAGTCAGGGTGCCATGGGAATCTTTTCACAACTCTGCAGTCTCACATCTTAATCTGATATTCATTTCACACCATTCATCACCAACAGTGCCAGAAGCTAACTCAAATTCTTATGGATGAAAAGTCTCTCTGTGTATAGTACCTTTTAATGAATGACATTTATTTTTAATATATTTATACTCAACAAACATTATTTTAACAAATTGGTAATGCTATCACCTACAACCAAACTATGCAAAATTCAGTTGAGCAGGCAGTGTATGGAAACACAATATCAATTAGTTAATTGCATACAAAATACACAATGTGGCATATGCAGAAAGGTATACTTTAGACTGAAAATTCAGAAATGTGAAAGGCTGCATGGAATAGATACATGATCAATCTTTTCCTTTTCCTTAAGTATGTGTCATTATTACTTTAAGTAAATATTTAACCTTATTTATATTGGTAACTCCCTTAGAAATGTATCCTGTGGCAATTACCAGCATACAGAAAGAATGATTAAATGTCCAGCTTATATACTCATGTGACACTTACTGCCATCCACATAAAGACGAGATGGAAAATCTCTAATTAGAACACCAAAGGAAGCTTTGCTTTTCTATTTTTTTAAAATGCCAAAGAAATATATAGTGCTAAGAACACTACTTGGAAATATGTGCGTTGAGGTCTATAGGACTTATACTTCTCCATATTTAAGAGGTCAAAGGGAAGTAGGATTTACAGTAATGACTCTATTTCAGTCTTGAACTTTATACATATTTGTCAATTTTACACAGCTCAAGACCATCTCCATTTATATTGAAATGAGTAGGAAAAAACTTGGCTTGAATCCTGATAAATTAACTGTATGAAGAATATTGTGTGTGTGTGTCTTCTGCTGAGCTACCTGAATTCCTAAGTCTAGATGATTTCACACCCCAGCAGATCCCACACATCCCATTTCTTTTTGTTCAGTATGATGAGCCCCAGAGCCTACAGAGAAGGCTGTGTTATAATTATTTACTTACCGTCAACTAATCCATATCCATTGATGAAATTGTCATGGCTTCTGCATAATTTAGGATGCAATTGTATACCAAATTACCTAGTAATAAGTCCCACTGAATTCAGTAAGAAATTCAGCAAGTAAGAAATTGTATGATCAAACTTCTGGTCTGATGCAATCTGACCAACAAAATAGTGGTGTGGTCTTCCACATCCTATAGCCTGCTAATGGCTTCAGGGCTTGAGTCTTTAAAAAGTCTAAAATAACAGAGGCAATTAAATAGTTTTTTTTTCCCATCAGCCATTCTAACATTGTGTTATATAGGTCTTATTTGTTTGCTTGCCTGAACAGAAAGAGATGGATAGTTTATTTCCATAGGAAGAAAATGAGCAGATTAAACATTTACTAGTTCTTTTAAGGAAGCCAAATACTTTACATAATTAACTAGCCCAACCAAAAATCATTTCTTGCCCTACAAATTTCACAAAATCTGCCCTGATTACAATTTAATATTCAACTTCAACTGATGCTTTTTTCTGACACATTTCTTAAAAGACTATCACATTCATTTTCACATCACCTTTATATATAATCCATGCTTCTGAATTTTTAAAAATAGGTTCTTGATTAGATAATTCCACAAAATCTTTCTAAAATTTCTATGACTGCTATTCTTTATAATGGTTTGCTTTTATCTCCATGACATAAAGTATTACCACACGCTAGTAACATCTGGAAATCTTTACCTATGATGAACAAGTGCCTTCTTGTGGACTGTACCTGGTTCCTACATTTGGTCTTTTTCACAATATAACTGTAGTTACAACTCCTCCCAACTGTTTTTGTTTGGGGGGGGGAGGGGATTCATAATTCACTGATTGAAACATGAAACACCCACATATTTGCTATTCCTTGCTGTAGCTCTTCTTTCTGTGAGTCTGCTGAAAAGAGTAAAAAGAGACACAGTACACTGCCTGTGCCTTTCTCTAAAAAGTGTCTTTATCTAAAATGAGAAGCTGAGAGAATATATAACTTCCTCATCAAACTAAAGTGACTATTGAGTGGAATACTGCAAGATCCATTTTATTCTGTGTTGGTCAGGCATCACCTTGAGTTTTATGGGCATTACACTTTTAGAAGGATTTGAAGAAATTACAGTTTATAAGGATTCAGAGAAATTAGAACAGCCAAAGAAGAGCATTGAGGATGATCAGAAGACTAGAAATCAAGTTTCCCAAAAAGAAATTAAAGAAATTTTGAATGTTTAGCCTCGTGAAGAGAACATAGGGAGGTAACATATAATAGCATTGCTCAGATATATAAAGGAGGTGTTACAGAAAGATAAGATCTGCTGCTTCTTGTTTCAGAATACAGGGCACAGAATAATGGATTTAAATGATACCAAGGCAGATTCTGACTGCAGATTACAAAAATCTTCCCAGTGGTAAGAGCCATCTGACAGTAGAACTAATTACCCAGAATAGTGGTGGCCTCAGCTTTCCTGGTGAATGCAACACAGCAATCTTTTGGGAGTGCTTTAATTTGGATTTCACATGTACTGCTGCCCAGTATGGCTGTCCCATGCTGTTCATACATTTGATTGTTTCCCACCCAAATGAAGGACTTAGCAGTCATACTTTTGCTCTCTTACATGTCTCCCAATCATTTTTTAAAATAATTTGACTAATGAAGAGATCTAGAAATTATAGAAGCTTGCACATTTTTATCACCCTTGAATTTTATTTAAATTATAGCAATTATCTCTAGATTTGTACCGACACTTTAAATTACCCTATACTTATATAAGATGCTTCTCAGTGGAATCAGCTCTGGACTAGATAACGATTACTTTGTTCCAGAAAGGCTTCTCTATTGACCATATTTTTCAGATGTATTTATTTGTTAATGCTTTCATTTATACTGCTTCAGGACTTCTGAAAGCAGAATATTTTTTTAAAAATAGTTTTTATTAAAAGATTTTACATATATAATAAGTACATTCAAAGAAGAAGATATAGTAAATCTGAAACAGGAAAAGGAAAGAAAGGAAAAGAAGAAACAAAGAAAAAAGGCGATAGAAAAAAGAAAAAGAAAATAAAAGAACAGAAAGCATGAAGAAAATATAAAGAAATGGCTTCCAATCTTCCTCTTGATAGTTATACATACAATTCTAATCAAACCTCTCTCTAAGATTACTTCATAATTCCCTTCTTTCTATAACCTATTCTTTCTAATCATCAAAACCGTAAGTCACAAAATAATTTTCTTTTTTATGCAAAAAGTTCATAAGAGGTTTCCAGTCATTGATGGATGTTAATAATGACCTTTCTTTAATCAAAGAAGTAGGTTTGGCCATCTCAGCAAGTTCTGTCAACTTCACCAACTGTTCCTTCATGGTGGATTGTACCGAAACTTTCCATCTTTGTGCATATAATAATCTCGCCGCAGTAATCATATATTGAAATAAACTTCCATGACTCTTGTCTAACTGTGTATCCATCAGTCCTAAAGGGAAAAGTTCTGACTTCAATTGAATATTAATCTTTAAAATCCTCTGTAGCAATGTGCATATTTGAATCCAATTTTTTAAAACTTTTTTACATGTAGGACTTCTGAAAGCAGAATAATAAAAATTATTGGAATACATTTTATTACAAATAATTTCTATTATACCATTCAGAAAGACATATACAAGTCTAAAAAGATATTATAAAGATGCTATAAAAACAAAGCCCCAAAACTCCATCAGCAAAACTTTCCTTAAACAATATATTTTTAATCAGCTGCCAAAATTCCAAAGAGGAAATGGCTTGGCAGGACTCCAGTGGAAACATATTACAGAATATGGGTGTTACCACAGGGTAAGTGCTAGGTAATAACCTTGAATTCTCTCTCTGTGTATGTTTGCATTCTGAATGCCAAGTACTAGAAAATAAAAATAGATCCATGCTTTAAGAATACTTTTTAATTGCTTAAAGATGTTCATGGTAGGTACCAAAATTAGAAAACAGTAAAAGCATTAATATCATAAAGAACGGCAGAATATGAAAACTCTGTGTGTGTGTGTGTGTGTGTGTGTGTCTAGAAAAGCTGAATTAAACAGGGAAATTATCACTAACCCTTGCAAGGTAAATACTGTAACTTAGCAGTTGCTTATAAAAAGTCTGTTCTGTAGAATGGAGCCATCCTACAGAAATCTTGTGTAAGAGGGAAGTAAGGCACAGGGGCCAAGTGATAAGTTTTGAAGCAACAAGGAATACTTTGAAATGTGATAAGGAACTCTGAGCTGCTGGTCTAGTCAGGAGTCTTCCTGAGACTGAGACTTCCAAGCTGCCCTCAAATAGTTTGCTGTGACAAAACCAGTTACTGTATGGGATTCTGGACTGATAGAAGCTTCCCAATCATTTTCAAAGAGAGCATACATTTGATTTTGTAATGTTTGGTTTTCAAATTTGCAGTTTTGCAATTTAACACGCCATGAATGAATGTAGCCTAACTGACAAAGATAACAACACCTAGTTGATGAGCCACCATAGGTGTCCATTCCCAAACACAGTGATACCAAAATAATGAAACACACAAGTTCCAACCTTTTGTACTTGAATTGCAACATTGCACAAGCGTACAAAAGGGCAGGAGTTTGGGTTGCAATGTTATGGCACAAATTTTGTCACTTGCCCCACCTGGCACCTGCTGCAGACCCTTGTGAAAGACAACATTATGAAAAGTAGGGGTGTGCAGTACTTTGGATTCAAAGGCAAAAAAGGTGATTTGAGACCTGATTGTAGCATCTGTTTGCAACTCCTTAAAAAATCTTTGCTTTTTCATGGTATCATACAGCTACAAGACACATTTGGTTTAAGGAGCTGCAGGCAGGTGCAACACCTCTGAAGTACATGAAGTACTACATTGCTCTAATAAAAAGTACTTTCTTGCCACCACGAGGCACCACTATCTACTCTACCTTCAGGAACCCTTCCAGAGAAGCCCATCAAGTCACAAAGTCCAATTCTATCTTGTTTGAATTCAACTGTAGACCCATGCAGTCTGTAATAATAAATATGCTGCTTGTTTGGTACTGCATTAATGTTTCCAGGTTTGATAATAAAGAAAAACATAGTATATTAATGATGCTAGCTTCCAGGTACTAGCTTAGTTCATACTTTGCAATAATCTAAATGTGCTTTGTCTGTTTTGGATCTGATGCATATGGAAATATGACTGATTCTGTTTTATTTGATGAATATGAAATCACAGCCTTTCTCTGACAAGATAGAAGAATGCATAAAGAACGATATTGAGATTCACAATATAGTTCTTTTAAGTTTGGGCACTAATTTCTCATAATGTCCAAATAGATAATATAGCAGTCCAATACAATCACAAATTGGGCCATCACAAATGTCACTGAGTGCAAAGACACTGAAATAATCTTTGAGAGAATCTTCATATATAATGTTTAGCCAGTTTAAGATTAGTCCTAATTTAAGATTAGTCATGTATTTCAAAGTGAAACTGAACAGAAACAGTTTTTTAAAACCATCAAAAACAAATAAGTGGTTTGACCAAGATGTCATTGGGAGATCTCACAGGCATCTGAGAAAGCAGCTGACCAAGAAGCCAACTAAATGGTTTCCCTCATTACGAAAACATTGTATTCATTGATAAAGAATATGGCACCCCCCCCCCCCGCAATAATTATTTTCGAAGTATATATCTGTGGGGGTTATCTTATATTTGCAGAATACAGGCAGATGTTATGTAAGGGAAAGAGGACCTGTTGAAAGGGAGAAGCACATTTCTGCCTTCCTGTGAGTGAGTACTCTAGAAAAAAAAATAGTGTAGATTCTATGGAGGGAGACGGAGCTATACAAGTTGCAGTGGCTTCTCCTTCTTTCTTGACTCAGTGCAATTCTTCACTGTCTTTACATGTGGACAGCAAACAGTCTGGCTCTGTTCAGGCATTAGAGAAAGGGTTAGAAGTCACCATTTCAGCCGAGGAGATAAACCTCCCCCCTCCCCAGTTCATGCAAATATACTTGCTGAAAGCCTTTGAAGATTAAGTCTCTAGCAAGACTTGGGGGCTCTTCCCCACTGCTCAAATGGTAATTTCTAACCCTTTCTCTAATGCCTCAACAGGGCTTCTTTCTCTTTTCTTTGAATCTCAGACCATTTACCTCACCTCACTTCCATCCCATTTCCCACCCCGCCTTCCCTTCCCTTCCCTTCCCTTCCCTTCCCTTCCCTTCCCTTCCCTTCCCTTCCCTTCCCTTCCCTTCCCAGTGAAGCTATCCATGCCCTCACCACACTTTATTTAGGTTTTCTCCTTTTGTTGGAAGGAAGGGAATGTGTGTTAGTAAGTGTGCAGACTTGTCTCTCTGTGTGTGTGAGAGAAAGAGTGGTTAGGGTGCAAGAGAGCATGTTTTCTTTACGCATATAAAGATGGGGGTTGGGATCAGTGAATATCATAAATGAGGTGCTTTATATTACAGATAATTAATTTTAATAAGTAGCCGTTTGTTTTGTGGAGTGAGACTTCTGGTCAATCTGTATGTATTTTTGTGCATACATAAACACACACACACAGACATACATATACAGCTCAAATTAGAATATTTGAAATGTTGCGTTGGCTCAGCTAGTCCTGTCCAGGAAGCTGATGCACCAGTTGAAAATGGGAAATAATGTCACACAGTCACATAGGCCTCTGATACAGCTCTCTTCCTCTACTTGCCCCAAGCTATGGTCCTGTTCCTTCACAGCAAGTGCAAAGCCATCTAGGATAAATAGACTTCCTGCTCCCTATATCTGGGAATCACTCACCCATATACAGTACATTTTACCCAGACTCAGGTTTTTGGCCCACAACCAGCCCTTCATTATATTTATGCACAAGACCAAGACTTTAAAATATTTTACTTAAAAATAAACAGATCCCCGACCCCTTAAAAAGAAGCCCAAAGAGGACATTTCACCACCATAACATGCTTGTTCCTCACAGGTTGAATAAAAAAACACAACAAAAACAAATATGGCTCTCAGGCATGAAAAATGGGATTATAGAATATCCTGCCTGAGATACCATTATTAATGTATTTTAGGCAGGAGAGCATAACTTGTTTATTCACCTGAGCATTTTAAGGGTTACAGAAAGTGGTTTTTATTTCTATTTTTATTATTTGGATTCATTTTACTCTAGAAATTCTCTCTTAGAAAACTGCCCTGGAATAAAAATGGATGAAGGACAGCAAATATGCATTTGAAATAAAGATTTGCCCCTGACGTCTCCCTGTAAGACCATGCCTGATTTTCAAATGATGTCTGGCTAGAATCTGGAATATTCGTACTATACAATGAAGATATTGTATTGTGTTTTGAAGGCTGGGATTCCTTCCAATTTTCTGATGATTTGTTTGTGTAGTTTTTTGTTCAAAAAGATAAGGAGAGTCGGTATGGAAAATATATATATGTAAAAGGAGGAGGCCACATTTCCCTTTCATAAAACTGTCCTTCCATCACTCAGGAAGGATTTTGGAACCATTGTTAATGTTCCCTGCCTTGCATTAGCCTTTGTCTTTAGGTGAATCTCATGGTCATTGTGCCTATTCATTTGATAATTAGCAATGATAAATTGTATCTCCTTTTTTAATGAAATTCCTTTAAACTGCTTTGTTCCTGGTAAAGCAGTTGAGAGGACACATGAGAAAAATTATAGGTTAAAGGGGCTGAATGCTGATCATTCTAATTGCTGAGTACATATAACAAGAGCCAAGATTAAGTTGTTGAGAGGAGCTGAGTGTTCATAGATTGTGTGTTATAAAACTTGAACCAGAACTTTTGGCACATAGCCAAATCTGTGTGAAACATTTTGCTAATTCTGGTTTGGATTATTAACACAGTGTTAAAAAGGGGGGTAACTAGAATTGACCAAGTCTGCTTGTAAAAATCTTCAATCAGTTCTTATTTGAACTGGCATCAGTGATGCTGTTGATCTTACTTGGAAGAAGAACTTGGCCCTAAATATGAAAGGTCTGTACTGTTTTTTTTACAAGCGCTTGTATTGCAAAGCCTGTAATCTGCCAAGAGGAAAGTATTCATAGTTACTACATACAGGCTTGAGCAGCTGATGCAAAAAGCCCATACCAGATGTGTTGAAAAGTTTTCTGCAGCTGATAGAAAGAGTTCAGTCTGGCCATATGGTTGAGGCCTCAGGGCTGTAAATGATATTTACAGGACTAAAAAAATGCAGGAAACATTGTTCTATCTAAATAAAACCAGTTTTACAGTAATCTGTGGAGGCCACATTCATTCTCAGGTTGCAATTACAAAAGGTGACCTACTTCAGCCCTTTAGAGTCTTCTAAAAGTTGTGAATCCATATTGCTCAACTTTCTGTTTGCATATGACCTTTGGCACACCACTCTGTTGATCCCACCCCAGCCCATAATCCCAGTAACAAGAGCCTGATTGGCCATCTGTCATCAATCATTACAAGAATACATTGCTTACCGTGCTCAAGTAGCTTTTGTTTTATAATTTTGGGCCAGCTCTATGTAATTTTTAAGGTAGTTATGTCACACAAACAGAGGGAAATAGCACACAGAAAATTAGTGCACATTTTGAGTGGTGCTACAGAAAGGCTGCTTGTAAGCTCGCCAAGCCTGAATCATACTTAGAAGTCAGTAATGCCTAAATCATAACTAGACATCATTCTTGATTCATCTCATGTGTAAGATTTATGTAGATTACCATTAACTTTAATGAAAGTTGCCAGAATTCGAGTCTCCGTGTACTTCCTCTACATTTCAGGAAGGATACTTAAGAGGGGCTCTGCTGAAATACATCCCCATGGTCTGTCTAGAAAACATCCTGTGTCCACAGCAGCCAGCTGGAAACTTATGGAGGCTCCTAGTGCCACATGACCACAGAACCTTCGTGCTGTGATTGCTTGCCTACCTGTCTCTCATCTGCTTTGCTTTGCCTTTGTGTTCAGTTGTGACCAGCTTTGCTTACACTGTGCCTGTGATATGCAAAGCATTTTGTTCTATAATAAAGTGCAGAGCTCTGATTTCAGTAACACGGTTCATGCACTGTGCTAAGCTATTATTGTTTTAACCATGGTTTGTTGAATAAAGACATATAAATGAGTTCACAGAGGCTGCTAAATTAACTGTGATTTTGCAAACCACAAGAAATGGGTTCACACTTTGTGTTAAGCCATAATGCAAATTTTTCCTGTTAATTTAGAATTTGAATTACTATTTATGATTTAACCCTGTGTTATTTGCAGTAGAATTTATTTGTTGGTTGCACTTCTATAGCACTGTGATAAAAATTGATTCACAGAATTTTATATCTATTAAAAATGTCATGTTAAGCAGTAAACTAAATTTAAAAAAATAAATAAACAGTATGATAAAAATACTATATATACAATGTAAGTTGCTTCTGTGAAGAGGGTGCTGGAGGTACCCAGGTGACAAGCTATACAGATTTTTATACATTAAAGCCTTTGAATTGCATCGGGAAGTCTCTTAACAAATTGTCAGGCCCACTATGTAGACCAGACCAGAAGATCAACTTCATAGGAAGACCAGAGCTATATTTTACTGAGAGAGAATATAATAACAAAATCTTGCAAGTTGATTGTGCTGTACCTCCTCCCCCTTCTTATATTCCAGTGAATCTGGAAGCATTTGCCTGAGCTGCTTCCAAGTATTATCTTGTTTCCCAAGGCTTAAATAATGTTTCAACCCCCTTTGCCTAGGTAATGGTTCTTGTATCTCCCTTACTTTCTATGCCAATGCAGTGACTGCAGTATAGATAGGATGGCTTTGATTCACCAACATGCAAGCTTTTGAATGTTGTAACAATTGCAATTTTGGGGAGATCTTCAAAGACAGCCCCACACTAAGTACATTGCAATAATCCAAATGAATGGTGATAATTGCATGAGTTACTGTCACCAAGACTTGTTTCAGATAAGTCCAAACAATGGCTTCTACCCATCTATTTAATTGTAGCTGTGAGTCCAGGAAGGCCCACAAGTTACAGACCTTCTCCTTCAGCGGGAAGGCCATCATGTCCAGAATTGACAATAGTCCTTCTGAAGAACAGAAACTCTGTCTTGCTTGGATTCAGCTTCAGACTGTTTTATTCCATCCAGTCCTAAACAGCCTCCTGACACCAGGTCAAGACTTTCACAGCATCTGCAGTTTGGCCAGATTTGGAGATGTATAGCCATGTTGCATTAGCTTACTGATGATATCTCAGTCCCAACCAATGACTGTTCATTTCTAATAGTTTATATCCATGTTAAATAGTAGTGGGGAGAGAATAAAGCCTCAAGGGACTACACACTGAATGTTCACTGGACTGATCTCTTATCCCCCTTGACTAACTTACTAGAAACCACTTGGAAAAGAACTACTGACACACGATGTCCTAATTCCCAACCCTCACAGATAATTCAGAAGGATATCATGGTTGATGATATCAAACACTACTGAGAGGTCCAAAAGGACCAGAATAGTTGCCCTACTCCTGTCCAGGTTTTGACAAAGGTCAGTGATCAGAGAGACCAGTGCATTCCTGTCCCATGCACAGGCCTGAATCTGGACTGAGAGTGGTCCAGACAATTCATTTTTTCAATGGCACAGTATGGCTGATTCCCTAAAACTTTCTCAACAGCTTTCTCCTAAAACTAGAGAATGGAAACTGGGCAATAGTTTTCCAAAACTGCTAGGTCCAAAGAGGGCTTCTTGAAAAGTTGGGCATACCACACTTACTTCTTAGAATCCTTTCTCTTATTTCTTTATTGTAAACTGCTGATTAGAATTCATATACTTCAAAATACATGTTTCATTATGGATTAGTTGAATATGCATGAATTCAACATGGATATCATTTTCTCATCTATTGACACTTTAGTAAATAGTTGCTGCCATTCTATCCCAGAAAAAGACATGTTGATTTAAGAAGGTGCCAACAGATATTATACCACAGACTCCACCTTTTCCCCTTCTGTTATAGAATGTTGCATAACCCTAGTTGGACATGTTCTCAACAACATATATGAGTTCCTTTGCAACTAAGTAGCTCTATTATTTGCAAAACAGTAGATTTGATTAACTCTAATGTTATTGAAGGTTTTCTTTTTAGTTAACAAGGAATGCAAGCCCAGAAATTAGGTGAATGTAGTAACCAAGTTAAATGTCTTCTACGAACAATACCTTTGAGTTTATCAGCTAGAGAAAGAATATGAACCTGGATTTCTATAGATAGGTAGACAAGTGTTATATAGAAAAAGTTTCTGAGACTTCAACTTAAAACATATAGTTATGTGGGTTTCCTTCCATTAATTATTTAAAGTTTTTTTTTTATTTTTTTATTTAATTATTTTTAAAAATATGAAAAATAATATTCAATGATCTCTAGCAGTTCCACAGATTCAATTTGCAAAGATTTGGTTCTACAGCTGTTTGGGTAGCAGATAACATTATTTCCTTTCAGCAGTTCAAAAAATCTTTTTAAATAACTCTTGAGTAGACATCTTTGAAACTACTAGTTTTTATTTATTTTTTTAACTGCATTTCTATTCAACGTGAGCCCCTGAACTACTTTGCAGGTGTCTAATAGCTTCTCTGGATTCCAGCCAAAGCATTTAATTAAAACAGTTAGTAAAACAAGTCTACACGATGGAGGAGCCCTGGGTTTCATCAGAGTATTCAAAGGTGTCATATAAGCAATAGGAGTCTAAGTGCACATAACTGAAATATGGCAGGAAAGTACACTTTTCCACAATTGGAAAAGAACTCATATATTGTTGGTTACTAGTACAATGTCTATGGTCCTAACTGAGACACATTTGGCATCCTTTTCTGCTAGCTTGTTTCATTCTGGAATGAACCACTTACCTGACACTATACTGAAGTCCCCATGTGTCCAGGTAGTAGCCAGCCATCCTATATAGGATGGAAATAAATTTCATTGGACTCTCCCTGAAAACAAAGAGAAAGAAAAAAGAAAGAAGAGGTTAAAAACAAACAAACATAAAAGCATGCCTTTTTATACTACACATGGGAGACTAATTTTGTATTGAAAAAAAACCTTATTTATATCATATCTGTATACCACATAACTATAAACAGAAAAATAAG
>CM061349.1:57304046-57481546 GCA_030867105.1 Liasis olivaceus | reverse complement strand
TGCCTAGCTCACCATGTTCTCCCTGGAAGTCCCCTAATTACACAACATCCTGATTTAAAATTATTATTATGCATCCTTTTTAGCTCACTATCATACTGAAATACTTCATTAATCTATTTCATAATTTGTTTGTTGTGCTATGCAAATACAGTGTCTTTTAGGGAAGGCCTTAGAGGTTTATTTTTAAGTATTTTTGTCTAGCTGTTCTTTGTAACAGTGTTAGTTGTTTTTATGTTTTTTTAAAAAAATAAATTGGTTGCTTGCTGTAAAAAATAGATTAATTCTCAAATTTTAGCCAGGTTGACCTTTTAACCTCTCCTGACCCATTTCTGTTTCTTCAGGTTTGGGTCAGTGCAGCTCACAAAGAATGAAGGTTTTACAGGTTTTACTTGAATTTATATTTTCCAGCTCATTGCATTTGCGAAGAAACTGATAAATTATCAGTTAAAATAATATATAAGTGGTATAACACCAAAGAAAATTCTTGCAAAAGGGAAAGTATGTAAAAACTAAATAAATAGTATGCTTAAAAGCATATGATAAATACAATTAATGAAGTATCTGTAACAATTGTTTAGATGTTGGTAGCTTATTACATCTCTGAGGCAATAATTTTAATCATTCTCCCTTACTTTGTGTTGTTTCAGAGCCCTTAAAATCCAGTAATTCAGTGTCAATTAAACTGGAAAAAAAAATAGTATGCAAGAGTGGTAGCAAGACATAAGAGAAACTTCTCCATTCCTCATTCTTCTAATTTCAGTCATCTTCTCCCCCTCTGCCCAAATTATCGTTGGAACTGATTGTGAGAATAAAGACTAGTTACTTCAGTGAAACGATAATAAAATCAATCATGTGTATAAAATTACTTAGTAATTCAGCCAGCTGGTCTCTATTTGGATTCACTTTAGTTCATTAGTTTACAGGGAGAATTCCTTTCACATTTAAGGTGGGAGGGGGATATACATAGAAAATAGTTGGTAATTAATTGCAGGTTTCTAAAGAAAGAAATAAAATTTCAAAATGGCAGAGGGCTTAGGTCTGCTTTTCATACACTTTTAGTAACCGTTCTGATTATGTTCCAATTTCATTTTTTTTTAAATTAGAGTTATGTACCAGCTTTGACCATTGTTTTGATAGTCCAATAAAATCATTCTTACCAAATCTTCAAACCAGATGAGAAGAGAGTTGCCTTTCAATAATTTAGGAACATGTGAGCAAACAACAAAATACTTGTAGCTATTCTGTGTGAAAAATGAGGGGATATATTCTAGGTCTAAGCATACATGCGGAGCTATAGTTAATTAAAGTATTGTTAAATGGAATCCTTGATAATGAGTACACTATTATTTGGCTTTTTAAATACAAAAGTACATAAAGGCAATGAGCAACAAAGGAATTTATAGGTTTCAAAAACCTTAAAATTATATCCAGCTTGAGTACAAATAACTGCTGGCTGGCTGTTTCTCACTCAACTGGCAATATCTTACTGAATGTTGAAATGAGGTGACAAATTCAATACTGAACTCACTTTGACTAATTAGCAGTGTGACCCTATTCAATGGGGCTGACTCTCAAGTACTTATGCATAGGATTGCAGACCAAAAGCATGAACTGAACAACAAGAGAAGCACAATTGTTTAACAACACAAAAGATTGGAATATAGTAAATTAACTGAAGAAGGATCAAATGAAAAATAGGTCAAGTGAAAATGGAAGTGCAGATAATGAAAATCTGGTAATTTGCAAGACAGAGTGCTGTCACACACAGAGCCAATTAAAAAAAAAAGAATCTGGACAATAAGATGATAGCAAGAATAAATATGTAAAGCTAATTCCTTCTCTACCTGTCCAAAAGGTGCATTTTTAGTGATCACACATTCTGATTGAGGGACCTGTTTATCCTTGAATCTAATATTTGCCATCTTGCCAGGATGTTTACCAACAAGTGCCAAGAGGTTTTAAAGTATTTTAGTTGCCCTTTTTGGCATAATGTGCTGAGCTCCCGGCCAACATATTGGAGATAATGTTCCAGGGAGAAGTTGTAATCAGGGCATGTTAGAAAGGCCCATCCTGCCTTAAGTGAGTTAAATTATTCTGAACTACCAAATTCCAGATTTATCCCAACTTAAGGACACTATTCTTAGGCAAAAGTACAGAAAGATTGCAGAATACAGAGGATGACTTTTCTGCCTCTCCACTCAATAGGGGAGAGGATTTAGGAAAATCTATTGGTAAAGATATCAACCTTTTCAAATCATACTATAGTGTGAATGGACTGACATCAGTTGTGGAACAAAATCCCTAAGGTGGTATCAGCCTTGCAAAGTAGCCCAGACAAGAAGCACACTCAGAAGTATTTGCTTTACTTTATTGTAAGGTTATATTAACAGAATCTTGCAAGTCTGAAAGTACATTTCTCCCCCATTGCCTTTACAGTCCAAGAAACTAGGGAGAGTCCTTTCTGAGATGTTTGCCATACCCCCATTCCTTCTGTGGGTTCAGCTGCCGCTTACCAGACTGTTGCATCTTCCAAGGTCATTCCCGCATACCATTATAGGTAGGCTACTAATATGGAATGTTTTTGCCATTGATTGAGCCCTTAGTTGTTTGCTCAAGCCATCTGGGGTCAGGAGTTGGACTGGATTAGTCCCCTTCCAAACTTGATGGTTTATGATTCTATGATTTCTCCTCTTCCCCATTTTTGCCAGATGCCATAATACTTGTTTATATATTTTGTATATGTTATTGTATGAAGTAAATCTTTTACTGTAAACTTCAGTGGTATTTATTTTAATGAAAAGCAGTACTTAAAATATCAAATAAATTTATTATTTATAAATAAGTAATAAAATAGAAAGCCAGTCAACTTCCCAGAAATGATTTGCATGTTGGTAGGGCTGGTACGTAGAGAAGATGACAAAGAAGACGTGGATGGGTGCCATTCTAAAAATGACATTTCAGGTTCATCTGGTATCACACAAAATTGCTTGAACTACTTGTGGAGAAACTCTCTCAACTATGATGGAAATGCACTGATCTGCACACAGTCTACACCAAAGTGAAGGAAAGGAGTGATGCTGCAAAATATAAAAAGTAGCTGAAATCCTGTGATAGGTGCAGTACTAGAGGGACCCCAGAAGAAAAAGAAAAACAGAACAAAAACCTCAGGAATCATGGCAAAATCACCTTCAAGTTGTGGCATTTTTACCAGTCTGCACAGTTATTTTCAGACATAATTTAAATATAAATTCATATTTATTAATTTAATTAACGGAATACTGAAATTGGATTAGTATGCATAAAAGCCTGTTCAGTCATCTGGCTGTAGGAGGTGAGTGGAGGATATGAAGTAGTCAAGAGGTGGTTAGTATTACAGCTCCATCTTCTCTGTCACCATTCTTGTCAGTCTTGATAATTGGAAAGTGACTGTGGAGAAGACAGCAAACAGAAGACATTTAATCTCACAAGACATTTATTTGAAGAATATTTATTTGAAGAAATATATAATGCCAAATGTGTTTGTTTTATCAGGGACAACTCTGATGAGATAACTTCACTAGAATACACCAAGGGTTGGCAACCTAAGGCCTGCAGGCTGGATGTGGCCCACCACCTGAAATCATCCAGCCTATAATCCCGAAAAGAAATATCATATTCACTCAGCTTGTGGTGGTCCATGCCTTCAGTTACTGAGGTCTGTACCTCCTTGCTCCAGACTCTGCAGAGTATGCCCTCATTTTCCCCTTTGGCTACGCTGCCCTTTCTTTCCCCTAAGAAATTAACACATCTTTATAGTTTGCCCCAAAGACTCCTCCCAAGGGCCAATGCATTTACCCAAGATAGAGGGAGAGAATGGCCTGCTACCCACTTACAGTTATAGCCTCTGGCCCCTATGTGGAAGAAGGTTGCCGACCCCTGAAATAGATCAACCCACTTTTCCATCTAGCTACAGTACTTTCATTTCTCAAATTTACCTAATCATTGCCTCTGACAAAGGAGACACAACACTGCAATTTGCACTGGGCATCAGACATTCCTCCCCACAAGTAGCCTTTTGGCATCTTATAAAACTTGGCTTCTGCCTTCTTTCCTGGTGTCTCTCCCTATGCTTGTGAATTATGGAAGCCCTCCAAAAGTTCTTAAAGCCTCAGTTTTCCAAGGTTCTAGACTCTCAGAGAGTGCTCCCAAGGACAAAAAAGGCTGTCCTTTGCAAGTTTTCCCTTTCTACTTGCAGAGATTGACAAGAGGGGCCTAGCAAGCATACTTCTCTCTTTTCTTCTGTGCTTATATGCAAGAAGAATGACTGAATAGGACTGAATTGTGGTATAACCATAAATAGAAGACTTCAAGCAGGAACAACATGAAAAATATACGTTATCAATAACATGTTGATACAGAAGGACTAATTGAAATAGGGGTTATCCACAAGCAATTCTGCTTGGATACATTATAGCTATTTTATGGAGTTCCATAAGATAAAAGTAGTTTGTCATCAGCAATCACATGGTATGGAAATATATGATTTGTATTACATTGGAACAAGGAATATGAATAAACACACAGTACCTAGGGAAGTGCTCATCAAGTTCAGCACTCAGATTTCATGGGTAGGGCACTGAAGGTCTATTCCCATTACATTTTGTGATGGTTTCCTTAGCTGTAAAAGACTAAATTCAAGAATATTCAGGAAATAGGA
Organism: Liasis olivaceus; assembly: GCA_030867105.1. Classification (NCBI taxonomy): domain Eukaryota; kingdom Metazoa; phylum Chordata; class Lepidosauria; order Squamata; family Pythonidae; genus Liasis; species Liasis olivaceus. The sequence goes on along the minus strand of CM061349.1, from coordinate 57,476,850 downwards.
CTTGTGGATTTCATTATACATTTGCCTTTATAATTGGCCCAGTGCTAAAACTACCCTTAATTTTCTATTAAACGAATGAGCTGAATATTCCTCCAAAAATCCAGGAACAATAGATTGTTCAAGCTTGTATGTGTGTGTGTGTGTGTGTGTTTGTGTACTTATCCATATTTTCACTCATTTACTCCATCTTCATTTTCTTTTCCCATATGCTAAGATAGACAGACAGACAGACAGACAGACAGACAGATAGATAGATAGATAGAGGCGTATAGGAAAAGAAAAGGAATATGGAGTAAATGAGTGAAAATCAGCAAAATATGGACTGCATTCACTGAACAGCACAATCAAATAGCTGGCATTGTGTACAGGAACATCTGTACAGTGTATGAGCTAGACCCTTCCAAGTCCAGATGGGAGATTCCACAGAAGTTCATGGAGAATAACAAGGCTAAGATCCTGTGGGACTTCCAAATCCAGTTGGACAGGCAGGTACTGGCCAATCAACCAGACATTGTGGCAGTAGACAAGGACCAGAAGACAGCGATGGTGATAGATGTAGCAGTGCCTAGTGGCAGCAACATCAGGAAGAAGGGGTATGAGAAGCTGGAGAAGTACCAGAGCCTGAAGGATGAATTAGAGAGGATGTGGAAAGTAAAGGCCAAAGTGGTCCCAGTGATGGTAGGAGCACTCCAGACTGTGATTCTTAAGCTGGGAGAGTGGCTCCAACAGATCCCAGGAACAACATGAGAGCTCTCTGTCCAGAAGAGTGCAGTGCTAGGAACAGCTAAGATACTGTGCAGAACCCTCAAACTCCCAGGCATCTGGTAGAGGACCTGAGATTGAGGAAGACACATACCACCCATAAGGGTGAGAGGGTTTTTTTTTTTTTTAATAGCATATAGGGGAAAAAAATGGAGTAAATGAGTGAAAATCAGCAAAATATGGACTGACCCTGTTCACCACAAACCAACTATTTTATCTACTTTTAGTAAATAATTGAAATGAAGAATAATACATTATCTGCCCTCAAAAATTCTATGTACAATTATTTAAAACATCCATTACAAAGTAGAGCCTTAGCCTAGATATGGCCCAGAAAGTGAATATTTAGCTTAGTTGTAGATTTTTTTTTTTTTGGTCTCATTCACTGAAAAGCTGTTCTTTTAGGCATAGGTCAGGTCAGGTCTAAGATCAATATATAGTGGCAAAGTGGTGAAAGAGTTGGCAACAAGCAGCTGGTCCAAACAGGCAGAGTCAGTTAAACAGAGGAAGTGTTTTGGCCATTGAAAAGATACTTGATTCAGGAAACTGATGTGTTTGTGACACAAGCAAACTTTAGAAAGGAGTGAGAATATATTTAAACATGTTTACCATATGTTACAGTGCAAATAAATTCTATACAGGTTATTAAATTGATAGAAACATTCTCTTTTATTGTACTTCATTAATGATTAAAATAAAGGAAACTAGACACTTAATATTTTAGATGAATTGGGCTGTGCATGGAAATCTGGATTCTTAGAAAATTCTAATACTGTTATGATTATATTGAAACCTTATATTCTACCAGTTACTAGATATGAAGATTAGTGTCCAAGGCTTTCATTTCTTCCCTTTCTGTTCCAATCTTTACCTTTGCAAAAATAAAAATGACCACTTATTGAAGATATTCCTAGCATGTGTTCTGCAAGATTTCTTTTAAATGTTTGGAATTTGGAATCAGGTCATGTAAAATGGAAGAGCATGACCTGTGGAAAAAAACCCACCTAATGGTTATTTTGTATTATTACAAAGGAAAATGGAAATAATTTAAATACCTGTTTTGGACTATATTGGCCTTCAGAGCCTGGAATTGCAACTGGAAAAGTGCATGCTTCACTGCTTTTTTCTCGTTTTCTAAAGACAGTGTGAAAATTTATATTTCTCACTGCCAGTTACTTTAGACCATTATCCAAATCAGCTCTAAGAGTCCCTGCTGTGTATTTCAACTACCCTTCATTTCCAGGCCTCAGCTGTTATTCAAAGCCAACTGGAGACAGGCATCCTCACTCACAGGGACAAGTGACCTCTCTACCCAGGCATGCAAATACTATACTCAGTCACTTAAAGGAGTTACAGTCCTCATAGGTGTCTTAAACATAAATAGAGAATTATCACAGGAATGTCCCATGCTCAAAACATCTTCTGAAATTCAAAAGACTCCCAACTCTGATGAGTAGAGTAAATGAAAGCTTATTAATAGAGATAATTGTACAGGAAATAATAACTGTATTTAAAAAGACTTACTGAAATGGAAGGATAATAAAACAGTCCTTAGCTCAACTTAAGGGCAATAGTCTCTGTTGAAGACTCATGATGCTTCAGCATAATAAGATGAAGATTACTACAGTGGCTGTCATTCAATGAAATGCTCCAGAGATACATAAGCAGAAAGCACACTGAAAGTGTGCTGCTGGAGCACATCAAGTGGAGCAGAGAAGTAAGTGATATGGGGCAACATCATTTCCATACTCCTCCAGACCATAATATGCATCCATCAAGGGCAGATTGCCCCTGAGATTAAGACTAGTCTGCCAACCATGCCATGATGGAGCAGAGGACATATAACGTGTAACTCAGCACCCAATTATAGCACACCACTAGCAATATATATGCAACACACAGGGGGAAGATAACTCAGCATAGCTTATTCAGTAAACCCCCCAAAACAACAACAACAACAAAAATATGTGGTTTATTACAATGTGTAAACTGAGCCATTGTCTTTCTGGCTTTGTGCCTTGGGAGAGGCATGAAGCAGAGGACATAAAGAAACAGAGCACATAAAGCAAAATAGCTGGTAATGGAGAAAGCCCCCCCCCCCCATTTTGAACTATATTTTTCTAACACAGAAGCAGACAGCAGAACAGCCCCCAAATGGAAATTCCATCTGCTAGGAAAGACCAGGCACTCCAGCCTATGTTTAGTGATAGTTAAACACCCACATTTCTTTTGCCTTACAAGTTCACAGCATAGTTACATAGGGTATATTGAATTGTCACCAGAAGCCACAGAATGGAGAGTTGGACTGCAACTGTTAAGGTGAAAACCACACATGTACCCACAGTCAATACAGTCTGATAGATATCCTTAAATATAAGGAAAAACTTCCTGACGGTTAGATCTGTACAACAGTGGAACAGTCTACCTACGGAGGTTGTGAGTTCTCCATCTCTGGAGGTTTTTAAGAAGAGGCTGGACAGTCACCTCTCGGGGATGGTTTAATTGGTTTCCTGCATATTGCAGGGGGTTGGACTAGATGATCCATGTGGTCCCTTCCAACTCCAAAATTCTATGATTCTATGATTCTATGATCCTCAACCCATGGCAGAAATAAGAAGAATGAAGTTTTCCTGCTGAGCAAGGGATGAATTCTTTCTATTTCTCATATGAATTCCTTTTTAAAGGGGACTTATATTATCTAGAGAATGTTACAGGGAATCCAGGCTTTGTCACTTTTCATTTGGACCCTTCCAAGTTTCCTCTCTGCTTTGCCTTTTTTGTCACATTAACAAAGAAACAAACACATATTTGTTTCATAAACAAACAAATCAATAAATATATATTCATTAAGGAAGAAAAAGGCAGAGTAGCTCCAGAAGTTCTGGAAGCACCCAAAGATTTGGCTCTTCGAAGGAAGTTTCCTATATGCTAAAACACCACAAAAGGCATCATTAGCAATGATGGGAGATAATTTTTTATACCACAAGTCCTATGCGCAAACAGGTACACAAGGGGCCATAAGGATTTGGTCTAATGATTGTATGTTCATGAAACTGTCCCATGATTTCCAGTACTTCCTGCTCGGTGCTTTTTAGGTCAAAGATGTCCAATGAGGCTTGACTAGATAGGAGCTGAATGAACGTTAGGCCATGTATACATTCCAGAGATACCATGAAGGATAAGAATGACTCCTTTTATTCATGTCAGTGGAGAAAAGCTAGTGCACTATTTTCTCCATTATGACCACTCCTCTGCAAACTTACATGATCAGATAAACTGAAATGTTTTAAATACATGGTTACCAAGAGAGCACTCAAAGTGGCAGAAGATCAGGTTCTTCAGCAGGGTAATATTTTTCTTTTTCTTTTTTCTTTTTTTGTTTTGGCCAGGCACATATAAAATAAATGGGGTTGCCTTTTTCCTCAGTGACTTCCAGCACATAGATCATTCTATGCTAGCTGTCATTGGTGGTTGATTCTGTTTCTGTGCTTGGCTGTGTTGTATAATCTTCACTCACTTCTAGGTTGCTTGGCCTTTTCAGGTGTGCAAGTCGTGAAACTTCTGGTACCAGGAGGCAAATATGTTCTATCCTCAGCAAGTGAGGTGGTTCTCCTTCCATTTGTGTCTGGATTCCAAATTGATACTTGGGATTAATAGGCAAGGTTTTGAATCCTTCCCTGTATGGGTGCCTGGGTGGTAGTGGGGCCATTGCTGCCCTCACTGTGGTTGGAGAGCTGTTTAATGATTTTGTGTTTGATTAGTGGGAACAACCAGCCTTTCAAAATTCTTCACCAGATTTGTAGGCAGAGAAATATTGTAAAGTTCCTCAACAATTCCTCAACCTGAGCATACCCTATTAACAATGATAGAAGCACAATGAAAGGAGTTCCCTTACAATAGCACTGAAGTATGGGAAGCCAGAAAAGATGTAGACCATCAGAGAGCTGATTCTACAATAAAAAATAGGATATTCACACTCACACACTTTGGCCACCCTAAACTAAATAAATGCACATCACACTCTACCTATGACAATTTCTCAGGAAGTTATTCTGCTTTGAAAAAAAAAATGATGGCATCAAGTTGAATAAGAACTGGTAGAGGCAAATATAAAAGAACGTCTATGGCTGGCACTAGCTGTGATAAAGGGATGTGTTTTAGGCTTTGTGAGCCAGTCAGTGTGAATTCATTAGCACTTTCCAAGTGTGTGTAGCAAATTGGCAGTATTACCAGGGATACTGGGAGCATGTCTGCCATTCTTACACAATTTTATGCCTTTTGTGTGTGTGTGTGTGTTTCTGGCTCTCTTTCTTTCTTTAAAATATTTCTGTACCACCTGTTGTATTTTCCATCTCCAGGCAGTACACATGATTTAAATACTTGAAATACAACTTGAAATACCATAATGTCATAAAATAATAATAAAACTAAATTATATTAAAACATATATACCATATAAACAAGTGGTTTTGAGTAGATGAGAACAACTTTCAAATCCAAAGGCAAATACAAGTATCTTCAGTGTGTGTATGAGTTCAGCATGCAAATATAGGATATCGTAACTCTTCCCTTAGCATTGTGGCAGTTTATCCCCATGCTGCCAGTCATGATTATGGCATGACATGCTTGGCATAAATGGCCTGTAGTACGCTGTTTTAACAGCACCTACATCAGAAGGAAGAGTAAAAGGAGCTGCTGGTGAATTAAGTCTAAGTAATTGGATGTTCTAGCCATATTTTAGACCTAGAATGTTAAAATTCCCATGTGCACATCTATACATGCCGCATGCACTCACTCTGGAAACATATAAAGAATAAGCTATGTAATATACATAGCTTATACATTGCTTTGATGGTGGAGCCACAGAGCACAGCCTCCCACTCAGCTTCATTTTCATTTAAATTAATTTGAAAGCCTGAATAGGGTTTTGAAGACTTGATGTATGTGTGGCTGTATGTGCGTGCATGTGCGTGCATGTTTGCATTATTGTAATGTGTGGGTAAAATTAATGGGAATTTATACAAGACATTAATTCATTTGAACCAGAGTTTTATAACAATTACTTCTGATTAGATTCCTTATATTTTATTAAGATTATACAGTATATGACATGCTATTGGGTTTGTCCTGAGTATTTTCAGCTTTTACAGTTTGCTGTTACTCAAAAGTGATCTCAGAACAACTTTACCATTAGGCTTCTGTATGATAGCTGAAATCACCCTTGAATAGAAGAAAAAGAAATTCAGGACAAAGTCAATAGCATGACATGAAAAATCTTATTCGTTTCCTTAGTTTATGATTTTCATCAGAAGTAAAGTTAATGATATTATTGTTACAGTGACTTTGATCCAAGCACAGCCATTAAATAGACACACACACATACACACACACTCAAACACATATAGAAAGAGAAAGAGAAAGAGAAAGAGAGAGAATATATAAAGAAAAGTTAGAGAAAGAAAAAATTAAGAAAGCAATATAGTTAAAGAAAGAAAAAAAGAGAAAAAAATTAAAGAAGTGACTTCTGATCTTCTTTGCAGCAGTTACAAATGAAGTGATTACCAGTCCTCCCTCATTCAGATTACATTACAGAGATCCCTTCTGTCCCAATTCAATTCCTTTTTCAATCAGCAAATTCACAAATCACCATTTCACTTTTTTTAAATAAAAGTACTTATTGTTTTATCCCTGACCAAACAAGTCAGTTTTGCCATTTCTGCTAATTCTGTCATCTTTATAATCCATTCTTCCTTTGTGGGTATTTCAGTATTTCTTCACTGTTGTGAGTATAATAATCTTGCAGCAGTTACCATATATAAAATCAATCTTACATAAGTCTTTTCTAAATGATTATGCATAAGTCCCAATATGAAAAAGTTCTGATTTCATCTCAATATTTATCTTTAAAATTCCTTGTATCAACATATGTATTTGTATTCATTTTTTTTCTTTTTCACAAGTCCACCATGCATGGTAAAATGTCCCTTCATGTCTTTTACATTTCCAAAATTGACTAGAAATACCTTTACACTTCTTAAATAATTTATCTGATGTCACAAACAACACTATATCATTTTATAAAAATTCTCTCTTAAATTATAACACAATGTGAATTGCAATCCTTTTACTCACGTTCTCTCCCATTGATCCATCTATATATTATAACCAAAATTCTTAGCCCATTTTATAATGCAATCTTTAACTTGTTCTTCTTCCGTTTCGATCTCAACAAAAGTTTATACATTTTTGCAATCACACGTTCATCATTTGTACATAGCTCAGTTTCAAATCCCCTTCATGGATCACTGCCTTGTCGTGGCGAAGGGGCTTGTGTAACTCAGTGAAGCCATGAGCTATACCGTGCAGGGCCACCCAAGACGGACAGGTCATGACAGAGAGTTCTGACAAAATGTGGTCCACTGGAGAAGGAAATGGCAACCCACTCCAGTATCCTTGCCAAGAAAACCCCATGGACAATGTTAAAAGGCTAAAAGATATGACGCCGGAAGATGAGCCCCTCAGGTCGGAAGGTGTCCAATATGCTACTGGGGAAGAGCGGAGGGCAATTCCAAGTAGCTCCAGAAAGAGTGAAGCGGCTGGGCCAAAGCCGAAAGGACGTTCAGCTGTGGATGTATCTGGAAGCAAAAAGAAGCTGTAAAGAACAATATTGTATAGGTACGTGGAATGTAAGATCCATGAACCAAGGCAAGCTGGATGTGGTCAAACATGAGATGACAAGATTGAACGTCGACATCTTGGGAATCAGTGAATTGAAATGGATGGGAATGGGTGAATTTAATTCAGGTGACCATTACTGTGGTGCTGTGGTGCTGTGGTGCTGGAGAAGACTCTTAAGAGTCCTCTGGACTGCTAGGAGGTCAAACCAGTCAATCTTAAAGGAAATCAACCCTGACTGCTCATTGGAAGGATTGATAATGAAGCTCAAGCTCAGATACTTTGGTCACCTAATGCGAAGAGAGGACTCTTTGGAAAAGACCCTGATGCTGGGAAAGATGGAAGGCAAAAGGAGAAGAGGACGGCAGAGGATGAGATGGCTAGATAGCATCACTGAAGCAATGAGCATGAAATTGAGCAAACTCAGGGAGGCAGTGAAAGATAGGAAGGCCTGGTGCAATATGGTTCATGGGGTCATGAAGAGTCGGACACGACTTAACGACTGAACAACAACAACAGTTTCAAATTCCATCTTATGTTGTTCAATTCCAGTTACTTTTTTATCCATATTAAATCTTTCTCTTAATTGTGCATATGAAAACGATTGAAAACTAAATCCCTCTGCAGACAATTGTTCTCTTGACTTCCCTGGATACCAGTTCCAATGCGTGGGGAGGTCACATTGAGAATTCTTGGCCTTGGCTTGTCCAAGATTTTACTTCAACAGGTATACTTGTGGTAAAGATCTGTTGCAAAGTGTGTGTGTGAATTTCATAACCTGAAAGTACATGCTATTAATCTGGGATAGAAAAGAAATCGCAACATGCAAATCAAGTTTGTTCACTTGTTCTCATAATGTCTTCTTGGCATGCTATAAAATACAAGGGGGGAAAAATCTCATTCCATTGTCTTGACATGATAAAATATGAAAGAAGCAAACTAAAACAATGATCCTGGTTATGAAAAAATAAGTTGTGAGGAATTTGGTCTCAGTTGTAGAAAAATATACAAATCTGGTGACTTATTTTTCAAACACTTTATTTACCGATAACACTGACAGAACTGTCCCTCCATTCGGAGAGGCTACTCAAGTGGCTGCTATCACTAGAATGGCCAGGGCTTTCAACAAGTTCTCAAGATGGGCTCAATCACTTGCTTAGGAGTGGTGTAATTATCAGAACGCCTTTCACTTCCCTCTCACAAATAGAACACTGGAGTATTTGTATGGAAACAAAGAACAAAAACATCCCTTTGCTTATGGTCCAGTAATTCTGGAATCTATTATTCTGATCAAATGTATCTAATGATTCCAAATATCATATGCCAGGGTTCCTCAACCTCAGCAACTTTAAGATGGGTGGACTTCAACATGGCTGGCTGGGGAATTCTGGGAGTTGAAGTCCACCCAACTTAAAGTTGCTGAGGTTGAGGAACCCTGGCATATGGTACATTTCTGAATATATTGACTATTTTTCTGAGAGGCAGATGTTTTGCTGTTATCAATTAATGAGAACAAATTTTGTCTGAGGCAGTTAGTATGAAGATGAAATTGTTGTAGGATTGTCTAACTTGAGAATTCAGCCACACATTAGCGATGAACTAGACTTATCTGACTCTATATAATTCTTAAAAATGTCCACTTTATGGCTGTTCACTAGTACATCTCAAGACTGATCGGTGTTTATTGTGTCCAAAGATCAATACTTGTTTCTTCCCTCAGAGCCATAGGAGCTAAAATGATGTTGGAGCCAAGCCACTACAGTTCAAAAAAAAAAAAAAAAAAGTTGAAGAAGCTTCTCATTTCAGTTCATGTGTAAAATCATAATATAATTTCTACTGACAGTTCCACAGTAAATGTCCTTTTGTTTTTTTTGTTTTTTGATGGGGTGGCCTTAATAATTGCTACAGATCACTCACAGTCTCTGGAGGGAGGACTTTACAAATGTTTGTATAAATAAAAATAAATAATATTTGACATATATAGGCAATTTATCATTTAAAAGCCTTCTGCCACTGGAGCAAGCAATGGATATAACCTCTTCCTTCCTTCCTTCCTTCCTTCCTTCCTTCCTTCCTTCCTTCCTTCCTTCCTTCCTTCCAAGCAGCAAGAAGCATACATAATTTTTTTAAAAAATCAATAGTTCAAATACATTTTTTAAAAAATAGGTTAGCAAAGCAGAATACAATTCAGTCTAAAACGCAACCAGGTTATGATCAATCCCCTCATGTTTATTTGGAAAAGTTAACTGTGTCTTGTTTTTTTAAAAAGTTGATATGCATATACATAAAGAAAATACTTTTTTACATTCTGCACTTCTATGACAATCTTTAAGATTTTTTATTTTTCAGCATTTTGAATTAATATGTTTACATGTTACAGTTGAAAAATATAATTGAAACTGAAGCAACTTAAGAATGCTAGGAAATGTATTGGATTTGTCATTCAGCATGAGTCATATAATATGAATTTCAGGAAGAAAAAAGGAATTCCATTTGTAGCTTGCTGTTGTTTGAAGTATGCTTAATGAAATCTTTCTGATTAATAGAATTAACAGTGTATCTGGTTGGGAAGCATTTAAAATTCTTTGTGCGTACTAAGCATTCAAAGTGAAATAAAACTGCATACTCACAAGGCCTTTTTGTTGGTTTCAATAGAGCCCAAATTAAGCAGCTCTTGTTCATTTGGCACATTTGAAAGAAGTTGAATTTTTAAGATTCTCATCTGTCAGCCCCATCATTTCAGCTGAGAGCTGACAGTTGTAAAGTGATATACACAAAAACCATGGTACGCAAGGGAAATGTTGATAATAAACTTTATTGTTTTTCAGTACCTCAAGCAATGTCCCCCCCGTCCCCCCCCCCCCCGGCAGAAAATATTTATCTTTAAGGAGGATTCTTTTGCTGGATCATTGGTTTCTTTTTATCTATTACAGCAGAAAATGCATAGGAATGTTTGAAATACTTACAATTTGAGAAATCTGCTCTCAACGGCTTACAGTCTAAGTTTGAGAAAAGAGGTAGAAGAGAGTAAAGTAAGAGAGAGACAATTTGATTGTTCAGTCAGTATTTCTTCATAAACTTTATCTCTGAGTTTTAGAAATGACAGACTAGCTTTTTGTACATGTTCTTTCTGAATATTAAAGTACCAAGGGGTTCACTAATAAAATAACAAAGAGAAGTCCAAAAACCAGGCACCAACTAAGATTTGTTGTCTTGATATCATTACTATTCAAGTGTGACATTTCTTGACTTGCAAATGCCCATAAAATAATTCCTGACAAGTTTAAGTTAACTAAAGCACTCAGAAGAAACAATTTTATTGGTGAAAATTGAACTTAGAAAAACTTCAGTGTTTGGTAGTGTTTTGTAGTCCAGATAGATCAATATATAGTGGACTAGAGTCAGACTAAATAATGCAGACATACTCATGGTTTCAGGCAGTCTGTTCTAAAGCATGATTAAGTCTGGATCCAAACCATATTATTTTCTATATAGGTAATATGCCTACTAAATCCTTTCTTAAATGTGCTGAACTTGAGTTTATACACAGTGCAGGAATATAAAAGTTTTTTTTTTAAGTTAAATGATCAAATATCAGTTCCTGTTAATTAGAACAACAGAACAAAGTAAAAAGTGTGTTCAGTTACAGAATCTGTTCTGCCTCATCAGTAAAGATTTGTGCTGATTCATTATACCATTTAATTGCTTATAAACTGTAGTAATTTACCACTTGGTAAATGGGTGTGGCAGTCAAACACATCTGAAAGGTGCAAAGGTGGAAAGGTTGTTGCATCGTGTTGCTATAACTTGCATTTGTCTTCAGTTTCTAGCAGTGTCAGATATTTTGACTCATTTTTCTAAGTTATCTGGAGCTACTTAGTTCCCTCCTTGCCCCTTTGGGACACTTGTAACTCAGACAAATCTCCCAGAAGTTTGGGATTATGATTCTGTTTGCTGTTTTATTTATCCATGTTCTTGTTTCTCCTTTCTAAGATGTGTCTTCATAAGTCTCAATAGCATCACTTGTATATAGACAACACTCAAACTTGTTTCATACAGGTAAGGCCCTATGTGGGCTATCATTTGAATCACCCATGTGAAATGAGATGTCAGAGAAATCCATTTGAAGCAACATGCTGTGAAACAGAAAAAAATAATCCAGGGTGAGCAACCAAAGACCACATAACTCACAGGGTGCACTAATATTAACTTAAAGTATTTCTGTGTCAAAATGTGGAGAACTTGTGCACAGAAATGCATATATTGAGGAATGTGATGTTCACCATGAACTCATGAGGTGGCTTTAAACAACATGCCCAGCAGCTGGTTAACCTCATATTTGGTTCAGAAGCTAAGAAGCATGGTCAAGTCTGCTTAGCACTTGGAAAGCAAACCACTTCTTTGCTATTTCCAAGAACCCTCTATGGACCCATCCATTAAGTCACCAGGAATCAAACTCTCAAGGGAGAGCTTACTCTTTGGCAAGACCCTGCTCTCACAAACTCAGTTTTCATCTTCTGTCTCTATCTACCATATAGAAGAAATGCAATTTGCCTATGCTACTGGGCAGTTGCAATGATCGGGAAGATATGTGAAGTGCTTTGCATGCCTGGAACATGGAACATAGGTCTGATTTATAATAATTTATAATATTTGAATTATAATAATATCTAAGTTAGATACTTTGGGATTCTACAGGTTACTGTAGAACACTCTAGCTAGAAATTCTGGGCACCAAAATTCCAGCTTCTTTGGAGGTCATCATGAGTACTGGATCCCAGTAAAATCACTCAATCGCTCAGGAAATCTTACAGCAACTTAAATCTGTGAATTTTTTGTTTTCTTTTACTGCTTTCTGAAATGTCCTTCAGATGCTGTTCAGTTTCACCTGGCATTTATCCATTTTTTTTTTCTGTTAACTTAGCATCAGCCATCTTTTAAACTCCAAAACCTCCAAGCATTGCCTCTGGTTAGAGGCTGGATGAAAGACAGAGAGAAGGCATCTCAATTGAAGAGAATTGCTATTATTTATGCTGCTGTTATACAAACTTTGATGTGTTTTATGCCAGCCTCTTACTCTCTCTACTAAGAACTCTGCTGAGCTCCCATTACTCTGCATGGAATGAGTTATTCACGTGAATATCATAGTAAAATTAGTTGGTTCAACTGTAAAATGATATTGCAGGAAAAACAAAGGTCAGCTTCTGCTTTGAAGCTGGTTATTAATAATACGTTGAAAGCTTTGGTGCAGCCTTTTCAGTCTTTTGGGAAACATCAATGAACAGTTTTTCTAACATGGTTTTTATCACTAAGCCAAATTTGAAATAGTATATTTATCTGATGATATTTTTAAAAAAGCTTTAAAATGCTTTGGGAATGTGACTTGACTCCCTATTCATATGCCACATTCCTCACAGTTTTAAGTGCACTTCAGTTGTTTGGGCCTGAAGAGAATGAGGTTCTGCTTTCAAAGCTTGGGTCTTTGCTTACCTGGTGTTGGGCTGCTGCCACCGTGGCCTCATTGGGATCCTTGTCTTTAGTGAGCACACCAACATGCAGATCATCAGGGCACAGTCTTCAATTACTCCAGTGATATACTGATCTCCAGCTACAATGCAGCTACCCCTCTCATCCTATTCTCTGTTCTAGCACACGCTACTTACAGACATCCGCGGCAGATCACCATCACTTTCTCATTAGGGCAAATGTGGGAGGGGAGTGTTCTGTTCCAATTACAAATGAAAAATTATGCAGTATTGGTTCCTTGAGACTTTTTTTTCCCTCATATCTCTGGATTAGTATTTGGTATTGGTTAATATGTGTGTGTGTGTCTTCAAGTCACTGTTGACTCTTGGCAACTGCCTGGACAAATCCCTGCAGTTTTCTTGGCAAAATTTTGGAAGTGGTTTGCCAGTTCCTTCTTCCAAGGGCTGAGAGAGAATAACTGGCCCAAGGTCACCCAGCTGGGTTTGTGCCTAAGGCAGGACTAGAAGTCACAGTCTCCCAGTTTCTAGCTTGGTGCCTTAACCACTACACCAGACTGGGTCTCATGGTATTGGTTAATACAGGAAGAAATAAGCCAAAAGGCAAGGTATCTCAGGGAACATATCTAGCTCAGGGCAGAAAGAGGAGTGTGTGTACTATGATGGAGTGGCTGGTTATGGTACTGTTCTTGCCCTTAGCATGCTCCCAATCCAGTTTATTGTGCTGGGTATAATTATGTAATTCTTACTATCCAGAACTCATACTTATTTGTCTCTGACTCACCTTCTACTATGCTACATGTGCTTCCTTTGTGGTTTATTCAATAAGTACTAGGTGAGATACAAAGAAAATAGCAAAGTCAAATTCTGTATAACAATTTGGGTAACATAAGCGTAAAACCTAAGAAATGATTTTTCCTGACAGATGCAGGAGTAGGAAGAGCCAATGGTCAGTCAAAATTCCCACCAGCCAAAAAGAAGCAACAGGAGGAAGCTGGAGATTAGGTTATTGTTGTAGAGGAACCAGTTCCCAGGCAAGCTGTCGAACAAGGAAAAAGGACAAAAGACAAAAAAGAAAAATGTTCTTCTCTCTTTCTCTCTTTTTCAGCAGACTCCATGCATCCTTTTTATTCCCATGAAGTTTAGGTTGCTTTCTTTCAGAGGCTTCTCTTCCCAGGCTGTGACTGGGTTAACTTCTCTGCTCTGCTCTGACCATCTCAAAGATTCAGATTGGATCTCTAATGAGAGATATCCAACGTTGGGCTCTCCGGATTGACTAGCAGGGTTTCACACTTTTTTCTTTGAGGTTAATGCCTGCTAGGTCATGTGCCCTTCTTCCTGACTCCAGCTGACCTGTTTGGGCTCTCCATATCTCCATTGTTATCTCCCTTCCCTCATGTCTTCATGGCCTTATATTACAGACCATGAAAGAGACACAAAAAACCTAAGCAGTACTCATTTTTAAACAAATGCAAAGTTGCAGAAATTATTCTTCTCAATGTACTTACAATACACTTCTAGGAGGAGAATAAATCCCTTTGTTCCCTTAAGCTGTCTCATAACAATCTTGGTCTAGACCCCCTCTCATCTGAAATGGTGCCTATCAATTGTCATTAACATTTCAGTACCTTAACTTAAGCATCAAAAGGTGTGGCTGAAAGCTTGAAACACCGATGAAGTTTTATGCAGAGAGACAAACATTTATATGGGCTATCACAAATAATATCGCTCAACAAAATATATTTTCCTAAAGCGCTGTTGTTATTCTTAAGTAGGAACTGAAAAAACAACAGCTGGGGAAGTAACTGAGTATGACCGTGTTGCTACTCTAGTCTATGTGAGACATCACAATGTCCATGCTAACAATATGTTACTTGAACGAGTCTAGGTAGGTTGTGAAATATTGGCACACTTGAAAATAAGGACCTCTTACATCCAGGGGAGTAAGAAAAATGATGGCATCCTTATAAAGTAATTGCTTTTGGCTTTTGTGGAAGCCAAAAGTTTTTGCAATAACAATTCAAGATAGCACACATTAAAGGTTTGCTTTATGGAACTAGGGTGTTTTGTCAGGTGATCCACTGATTTATGGGTATCTTGCAGTGGAATGGGGGCCAAGAGATGAAACATGCTTCATAGCAAAAATACAATGACTTGTGTTGTTGCCGCAGATACTGGAATGCAAGTGTGTAAGGACAGGATTGGTGTCATGATCTCACTATAAGCTTTTCATGATTTTTGCATTATCAGGACTTACTATAGAAATCATTACATTGCCGGTATTCTTAATTGTCCCCACTGATGGAACAGCTTCCATCAGTAAACAAGGAAGGAGTGATTCCCTTTTCTGCAACCCTCCCAATACTGTCAAAATCTGCTCTCTAGGATTGATAGGGAGCACAAAAATTTAGAGCACTTCTAAATCTCAGTTATGGAGTCCTTGGGGTTCTCTGAGCTTGGCTGTTTTCTTGCAAACGTGCACTGAAGATGCTACCTAGCCGGGTAGGTAACGAAACGGGTAACGAAACGTTTGCAGGAAAACAGCCAAGCTCAGAGAACCCCAAGGACTCCACAGTTCA
The DNA here is from genome assembly GCA_030867105.1 of Liasis olivaceus. Lineage (NCBI taxonomy): Eukaryota > Metazoa > Chordata > Lepidosauria > Squamata > Pythonidae > Liasis > Liasis olivaceus. Next base: position 57,461,351 of record CM061349.1, on the reverse strand, counting down.
ACCCTGAGCTACACATATTCACTTCTATTGAAATCTCAATTACTTATATTTAGGGCCAGCACAAACATACAGTGGAAATTTCAATGGCTCTCTGTAGAGATTCTGTTTTTTTAAACATAACTCTATTAAATTTTAAAATAGAAACAGTAAAAACTAACAAAAACTAATATTAAAGGAAGAAAATAAGAAAGAGAAAGGAAAACTAAAAAAAGAATGACCAAGATCAAAAGTGAAAAAAAGAAGAAAAAAGAAAAAGAAAGATAAAAGGAAGAAAAAGAATTGCTTCTGACCCTCCTCACAACAGATATAAGGAACAGTGTACATCAATCTCTTGCTTTAAGTTTACAACATAACTTTCATTATTACTATAAACCCATATTATTTCTAATAAATCCATACAACATAGTTTCATTTTTTCCTGTTTCCCACAAAAAGCCCCCCAAAATTTTCCAATTAACATTAAAATGACAAAATATCTTTTCTCAGATCAAAGCCATCAATTTCACCATCTCATACAACTCCATCAGGTTCACCATCCATTCTTCCATTGTAGGTAATATCATATCCTTCCACCTTTGTACATATAAAAAACCTTACTGCAGTTGTCTTATATAAGTACAAATATTCCATAAATTTAGTAATACAGTGGTACCTCGGGTTACGAACTTAATCCGTTCCGTGACTCTGATTGCAACTCGAGTTGGTCGCAACGCAAGGTAAATTTTCCCATAAGGTTCAATGTAAATACGGTTAATCCATTCCGCCCTCCGAATTTGGTCACACCACGAGGCAAATTTCCCCAAAGCCTTATTCTTGCCAAGCCTGCTCTGCATTTTCTTTGGAGCCATGCTGACAAGCACACCAAAAACCTTCCAAACGCCACAAAACACACCACAAGCCTCACCGAACGTCTCCTTGCTACCGCGATCTCGCCCACAGGAAACCGCGACCGCGTGGCAGCAGGGCAAATGGCCGCAGATCCGGTTCGTAGCTCGAGACGGAGTTCGCATGTCGAGGTAAATTTTTGGGGCTGGAGCTGGTTGTATCTCGAAAAATTCGTAAGGAGGGGCGTTCGTAACCCGAGGTACCACTGAATCTATATTACTAAACTCCACATTCTCCACATTCAAGTCAATCCCTACTTCCATTTCAAAATTAACCACTTTATCCAATCTTTCTTCTGTCTTCTTTACAAGGGTCTTGAATTTAGCCCTCTGTAGAGATTCTTGTTGAGCCAAATTAAATTTAAATCTATTTAAATTTATTTTTGTATTAATGAGATTACAAATTTGGCAATCATGCTACATCCAACTAAATATAGTTTTTCTCTCTTTGTCCCTCTTTTTCTTGAAGAATGAAAATCCAAACCTACACTGGAAAAACTCTAGAAACATGCCAGAAGACTTTGGTTTGCAAATAGGAATTTTGGCAGTTTCCACTATGCAAATGCCATTCCAGAAGACTTCTGAGATTTATGCACATTTCTCACCTATTCTGTAAGATGAATGTGAAATTGGGAGTAAAAATTTTAGTATATTATTGACATGATTGTGGCTAGTGTTGCCCAGGAAAAATAAAAGCACTTTTCTTACCACTTTCAGTGAATTCTCAAATGCAATATTCTTGCACTTATTTAGTCATGAGATAGCCAAAAGACATCTACACTGTACAATTACCATTCCAGGAATGAACAACTTCCCTGATTTCCCATATTCCATTAAATCCCAAGTGGGGGGGGGGGGAACTCTTCCATCTGAGGTTTCTAAATTGGTAAGTATGGGAGTAAGGAAGTGTCAGAAAGATGTGTGACAAAAAACAGCAACAATAACCTTCATCAATAAAGTGAGTTCTGATACATTACCTAGTGAAATTTTAAAGAAATTCTCAAGCACCCTGAAAATAAAGTTGAAAAACAGAAACCACTTTCACCAGGGAAGCAAACCATTGAGAAATCACAAGCGCAACAATTAATTAAAAAACTACAGAGAAATTTCCAGTTTCAGATGTCAGGTTGATTTACTATCCAGCACTGTTTGACTAACAAACCTACTTAACATACAAAATAAGGGAAGGGTTAGCCCAAAATAATATTTTAATTGTGTGGGTATTACTAACAATTTCTTTCAAGTGCAAAATTGAGAATGAGAGAGTTATGTTTGTCTGTGTAAGGCAGACAGTTGGTTTCTGTTCTCTTAGCTTTGGCAGTAACAGCAGAGAATGAGTTAACAGCACACAGACTCACAGGGGAGTATGACATAACAGCATGCCAAATTATTACACTTGTATGTTAACTTTCTCTGTTCCTTTATCGCAAAAGAGAACATCTCATGTATTTACAACATGAACATGGTTCATGCCTTGAAGCCAAGTGAATGCTATTTAGGGTGGAAGTGTGATACTTGGGAATACCCTGCTGATGAATAAATAATGGAGATTTGTTTTGTATGAGCTAGAGGAAAAAAAAGGGAGAAATAATTCTTATACATATACACCCATTTTAAAATGTGTAGATAAGATGTCTCATTTATATAGAGTATAAGAGTATATATAGTATTCTATATATAGAAAGAGTGTAAGAGTATTATATAGAGTATTATATAGAGAAACAGGTAGACCTTGCTTAACAACTTCTCTGTTTAGCAACCATCTGAAGTTATGACAGTGCTGAAAAAGTAGCTTTAGAACCAGTCATCACATTTATGAGTGTTGCTGACTCCTCATGGTCACATGATCAACATTTGGACACTTTGCAACTGGTGGGTGTTTACTACCCTCACAGTGTCCCATGGTCATGTGAGTGTCGTTTGCATGGTTCACAACTGGTTCTGACAAGCAGAGTCAATGGAGAAACTGGCAGTAAAATCTCAAGTTGCAGTCACATGATGTCTTCTTAACAACCGAATGGGAAGTGAGGTTGTAAGCCCATCATGGTCACGTGAAGTTTCTCTTAGCAGCTGTGTCACTTAGCAATGGAATTGCTGGTCCCAACTGTGGTCGCTAAGTGAGGACTACCTGTATTATGCATTGGATGGGTATACACATATAGGGAAGGTTCACCATTACACCAAATTAAGAAAAAAAAGTGTTTTCATTCTGAATGTTTTTCATTCACATTTGTGAGATGGTTGAAGATGCTGAGGTTTCCACAAGCTGCCCCCATAGAAGGTACATCCTGATAATTTATGCAGATTGACAGGTTTGTATAATCCTAAACTTTGAAAAAGTTCATTTCTGAAGGTTTTTTTAAAAGAAAAGTGGCAGGTGATACTAGTGCATAGCTTGAATTCTGAAAAGGGTGGAAGAAAACAGAGATCAAGGATTGATACAGGTCATTGACTATTACTATTGAATATAGTAATATATAGATAAACTTAGTTCTACTTAGTTAAAGTTCTCACTGATGCATCTTAGAAAGCATTTCATTGAGTTTCACATATTTTCCTGTTATACATTCTGGCCCCTGATATACAGTAAATGTGGAAGACACAACAGACCAGAAATAAGCAAACTATGGAACCATTTTTGCAGTTCCTGGAGCCCTCCAGATCAGTTCTCTGGACTCTGGTAGCAAAACACAACATTCAGTAGTATGATTTTTTTTTAGAAAAAACAAAACGTTAAGATCCACAGGGCATGCACACACAATAACCATGGAGTGACTTCTGTGTGTAAGATGAAAAAATGGGCAAGGATTTTTATGGAGGATCTATTTCCTTCCATTCTTTTTTGAGCAGATCCTTAATTATTAATCATTACTAATACAAAACACAAAGAATATTTCAGAATTTAGTGAACTGTTTTATTCCAGGAGCCAATGCGAACTAGTTTCTTTCTGGTAGTAAATCAGTATAATTGTGCTAAGCTAATAATTTCCAGAGAAGTAATCAACACACAGACCATATATTTTAAAATGCCACCTAAGGATTAGCATTCTGTGTAATTATATTTGGAGACAGTGGCCATATTTGGAAAGCAGGTTTTTTTTTCTCATCATCTGAAAGACATATAACTCAACCATATACATCTAAAGTGATTAATGACAAATTCAGCAAAATGAGCTAATTAAGGCGAGAACTAGGAAAACCTCTAACTGGCAAAATACTATCTCATCTTTCTGTCTATTCTATGTATTTATCCTTAAATACTCAGAGTAATCAGATGGATTTTTTTCAGGCCTTATAAATTAAATAATACTGCTCATGAATAATTTTCCTTCAGTGATTGTCGTTTCCAAGATACATTTCATAGTAGATACAAAATATTCCAAATGTAGGAATAGAAAGCAATCAGAAAGACAATTATGACACCATTCTCCCCTCCCATATACCCTAAAGTTTTTCTAAAGTCTTGAATCTGGTAATGTATCAGTATGTCTGCAGATAAACCTTGGAATTTTTCATAAGACAACTTTGTAATTTCTCCCTACAAATTTTTTAAAAGTAGCCAGATCTGAACATTAGAGTTGCAAATGGTCATTTTGCAGTACCTTCAATACTGCTAGCAATCGAAATTGCTAGTTAGGAAGAAATGGAATATCTTATCACAATTCTGTGGAGCAAGGAAAGTGATTTTTCAATCTGGAATTCAGCATGGGTTCAAATGATCAAAAGATATCAAGAACAAAGAAGCTAGACTTCAAAACCTAACCAGACAGTGTTACCATAACCATAATAGATGACAAAAATGCAGGGTTAATAGGGAGACTAATATTTTACCTGCAATGTTTAAATTAATGTGCCTAATATCAAAATATGATCTAGCAAATTATTAGCATAACCCACCACCTCATATGCGTGTAAATCTCAAACTCTACTTGTTCAGTGGTACAACATAAGAGATCAGGCACCATAAGCATGCACGTCCATGAAAACTTGTTGCTTTTGTCACACCTAAGCTTCACATCTTTCCTAAGTGCGTGCAATATCATGATGTTTCATTCCTTTTGTATGTATGGGTAAGACGTATAACAAAAGGGATGGGGCTTGGGTTGTGATGCTGTTTTTGTCATTCTGTCCCCTTGACCCCCTGCGGACATTGCTACTGTGAGTGATATACTGATAGGGTTTAGGTGAGGCCAGGAGATTTCAGGTCTACCTAACAATTGTTCGCCCACCAATCCACCTGAATTAGAACTGTACAATGTGAGATTTGGGTGGCAACATTTTGTATTTTCTTTCCTCTTACTGGTATCTTCTTTGCTCATGATTTTTTCCCTGAGCTGTCTGAAAGGATTTAGGGGCCTTGTTGGTAACTCTATATATTTTATATTATCGTTCTAAAAGGCAACTATCTTAATCTCTTATTAGACAAGAGAATAGGGCATGGAATTTAGATCAGATAAACAACTAGAATTTCTCTCTAATCTGGGTTGCCAGCAGATCTTGAGACTAGCAAGGGCTGAAACTCAGGCCTTTCCTCACAAATCCTGGGACAACTGGAACCAGTAGGGTAAAATTGGCAGGGAAAGTATAGGAAGCATCAGGGTTGTTTCATTTATTTTCAGTGCTGCTTCACACAGTTGTATAGTTACATCTTTGGACATATTTTTGGTCTCTTTCTTTGTTTATCCATTTGCTGATAAACACTTACTTCACTGAATAAAATAAATGCCTTTATTCATTGTTACTCCCATATTTGGTTTTTACTAGTATCAAGCTGTTAAAGCCTCTTGGGGTTGATTATCTTGGTTAAAGGAGAAAACTGGAGCCTTTTATTTAAAAGTACAGGAACAGGATCTCCTGTTCTTTTGCATCCACATGCCTGAGAAACAGGGAAAGGATGTCTATCTCCCCATTCAAGAATAGATAGTGGACCCTAAACTACTGATTCCAGATGTTTCTCTGTTTCCTGGGAGAAAGTTATACCTAAAACCTAGGAATTCAAGTCACAAGGTGGAGATCCCATGAAGGGATCTGGCAGTCTTGTGTCATGAGTTTGTTCCAGATACTGTGCAATAGTTTTTGACATACTTCTGGCATCCATGAGGACCCCATGGCATCTTCTGCCACATTTTGGCCACTTATTTATTTTATTTATTTATTTACGATATTTTCATAGTCGTCCATCTCACACAAAATGACTCTGGGTGGCATACAACAATTAAAAAAATAGAAACAATTAGACATAAAAACCTGTAAAAACACAAAAAACTGGAGGGGATAAATTAATAAGGGAGCCATCGTAAAATCTCCCCAGTCCCCTGGGAACCCCAGGCCAGATCACATAGCCAGGTCTTGAGGGACTTGCAGAATGTTAAGAGGGATGGAGCTAATCTCACTTCTGGGGGGAGAAGATTCCACAAGGTAGGTGCCAGAGCAGAGAAGGCCCACCTCTTGGCACCCGCCAGAGTAAATCTCTGGCAGACGGGATCCACAGCATGCCTTCTGTGCCAGACCTGATGGGACAGGCAGATGTAATTGGGGAGAGGCGGTCCCTCAGGTAACCCGGTCCCATGCCATGAAGGGCTTTAAAGGTCAAAACCAGCACCTTCAATTGGACCCGGAAGCAAACTAGCAACCAATGCCACTTGTGAAGCAGAGGTGTAATGTGTACCTCCCTAGGGGCACACATAACTGCCTGTGCTGCTGCATTTTGCACCAGCTGAAGCTTCCAGATACTCTTCAAGGGCAGCCCCATGTAGAGTGCATTACAGAAATCCAAATGGGAGGTGACCAGGGCATGAGTGACAGTGATTAGGACCCTCTGATCTAGGAATAGGAACAACTGGTGCACAACATGAAGCTGTGCAAAGGCCCTCCTAGCCACGACTGCCACCTGCTCTTCGAGCAGGAATTGTGAGTCCAGGAGGATCCCCAGATTGCTCACTGCTCACTCGCAGTGCAACCCCATTCAGTACCAAAGATGGCATAGGTCTAGCACCAGAAGGCCCCTTATGATATTGGACATTAATTTTAAAATCTCATTTGTAGGAGATAACTCCTTTCTGCTGATCATGGATGCTGATTTGCCCACCCACAAAAGAAATAGCTTGCTTAGCTGAGCAGAGTCTCTTTGGAGTGAATGGCTTCCTCAATATTTTTATGAAATACATGGTTCTTTGGAGAGAAATGAGAAAGAGCCACTCTATAAAAATCCCATGATCAGGAAAACATTTTCTAGAATTACCATAAAAATATATTCCAATGGAATATATATGTTTCCATTATGATGTCTATGTTTTTGGATTATTTTTACTAAAGTTCCTCCAGTCTGTCAACCTTCTCTAACTAGTGTGTCCCCAAAGGAATATAGCTATTGGGCAATAAATTGGGGTTCTATACTTTATGACATGATTGAATCATGGTTTGTTCCAAATGCTTCTCTGCTTTGAAATAATTTAACATCACTATGTTTAATAAGAAGCCATTAATGTCTGTGCCCACAGATATAAGTAGGTATCAATTTTTTCTATGTATCTAATTTTAAATCCAGTGTTTGTGTTTTGAAGGCCCTGTGCTTATTACACAGTAATTGTAAATGATTTTGACAGTTTAATTTTCCAGGATATCTGTCTCTTGGTACAAATTAATCTTAGATTAGATTGCAGAATGGTAATTTGAAGGAGAAAAAAAAATTCACAGATTAAACAGTTCAGGTGCCATCTACCAAGTTCTGTTGCTTTGGCTAGTTATTTCAGTATTTATTTGAAGAGAAGCTTTGTCAAATCGCACTGACATGCATGGTAGCTGTGAAGTAATGAAGAATGAATTACATTTTAAAAATTGTCATCAACAATACCAATCCAGGAGAACAAGTATGCACATGAAATGGAAATATTTGTGTACTGCAGTGCTCACAGAGATGTTACTATGTGAGCACAAGTTACAAAGTTGGGATGCCTAATAGCTTCCTGATTGCAACATAAGGATTGTGCCATATTTATCAGAACAAATGCAAGTTTTTTATTCCTCTCTGCATTGTACAGCTGAGAATTACAAATTTTACATCTGGGACCAACTACTGCCTCAGTTTTAGTGCAAAGATGTGCTCTCTTGAACTGTATTAGTTGGTGGCAGGGGACTAAGAAAGTGAATGGAAGAATTCATGTTTTCTTTTGTCCTACAAGAAAGGGTACAGCTAAATATGTGAAAGATAACCTGGTTTATACTTTCTAATCCAAGCAACTGTAACTAGTTTAATTAGCTTTACCATTTCAACCTGGAAATATGGTCCCCAATGTTCACTGTTTTTATTGATTTGGTCATTTTGTAAGATATTGTTGTTTTTAATTCTGTGAAGCCACCCAGAGTCATCTGGATTAGAGTGGTTTACATAAATAAATAATTTAGAAGGGGCTGGTGCTTTTGGTATAACCACATTCCTTTTGTATAGGTTTCAGCTGTATCACTGATTTCAGCAGAACAATTGCTGAAAATAGCAGGATGATCTCCTGTCATTTTGAAGTGGAAAACCGGGGGGGGGGGGGGGGGGGGAGGGGAATGAAATCTAGCTGTAAAGCCGCTTCTAAAAATGATCATATCAGCTTCCCTAATCACACACACACACACACACACACACACACACACACGGAAAAGCCAGCCTTGCTCATTGTGCCTCATTACTCACAAACATTATTCTCACAAACATTACTGCAACCCTTGTCCACAAAATGATTGACGAACCCTAATTTTGGAGTTTTCCAAATGCCAGATTACTGGGATTATATCTTGGTTTGATTTAGCATTCCTATGGACAGAACTTTGTCTTCAGAATGTTCCTGCTGGAGGAAAAGAGAAGGCAGACAGTTTTCACCAAGTCCCTCTTCCCACTGGGACCTCATCTTTCTCTAAAATGTTGCTCCAGAGAGGACCCTGCAATATTATGGGAGGCAATATGGGGGCTTGCAGAGGAAAGAAGAAAAGGAAGAAAATTGTCTCATTCTTCCTCATTTTGAGGGGTTTCAGTTTCTTCTGTGAATGGAAGGCGCCTTTAGATCCAGTCCTTTGCCTATAATGGTGACGATTCTAGTGTGGAAAAAGGGCTACAGCTTTTTGATGTGTAGTGGTAGGGCTGTGTAGAAAGAGCTAGGATGCAGACTTGAGTTCAAATTGCTGAAATCTGGGTTAGGGTACAGAGTTAGGATTAGAGCAACATATAAATTCCTAGTGAGTTAGGACATCTCTCTCTTGGTTTATTGGTTTTGCAAAATGTTTAGATTTATATAATCCAGTCTGTTAAAGCAGTCTGAAGTGGCATTTATTTTGCATGTTTATTATATACAGTAAATATAGGACATATTTATAAGATCTATTTATATTTGTGTGTGTGTGTGTACACATGCACAAACACACAAATATAAATAGATCTTATAAATATGTCCTATAAACAAGTGTACTTTTGTTTATCAGAAAATAATATATTCAATTATAAACATGTTTATAACAAATTTTAGTGGATAAACACTAAATGGATACCTAAAGCAGAGTAGAGTGTTACTTTTCTATGGATATTTTCTGTGCCAAGCCAAGCCATCTTGCTCCTTGAGAGAATGGAGAAAATGGTGTTTTCACACATAGTGGCATTTTACACTGCGCATTTTACACTGGGATGGAAAGCAACAAGCTATCTTAAGGGATACCCAGCATGCTGCATCTTGCAGCCTGTCCCCATCCCCGTCCTATGCAGCTTGAGGTAGCTATCTTATTCTGCCTAATGATAGGGCTGATTCAGGATATTTCAAATTCCCACTGTGTTTATTTCAAAACCAAAATGATATTAAGCAGTACACTCTAGTGTTCCTGTCACATCTTTCTTACTCATCAAATGACTTAAGAGGTGAATAACAAATTATGTCAAACAACTGGATAGGAAATACTACAGATTAGAGGGAGTCATTTCACATATAGAAAGAAAGATTCAAAGCCAGAGTGTTGATTGTGCCTCTAATTCTAGTATCCCAGTTGCATATTCAACCCTGCAGGCCTTTGCTCTAAGCCAGATGTAGCTTTGTTAGAACTGAACTTTGCTCTGTACCTAGTCTTCTGACTTAGACTGTTCACACTTTCTTTAATAATGTGCTGATGCAGAGAGAATATCTATTAGTTGTGAAGAAAGGCATTTTTGCTTTGTAACTTGGTAAAACCGGATTGGTGCTGGAGAGTACTGGTGGGCAAGGAACTTAAATAAACTGGATTTTATAAGTCCATGTGCAACCAAATGGAATAAATAGAAATAAACAAAAGCTAAGAAACATTTATATTACAATCAAAACAAAATAAAATTCATTAATTGCTTGCCCCCAGAATATGTGGATGTGAATAACAAAGTTAAAAAAAAAATCATAGAGCTGAACAAAATGATAATATTTTGTAACCATGGCACTGTTTTATTGTTCTGATTTTAGTGTTTTATCCAGTTTAAATAATGTTACTCTTTTGGCATTTTAATAATGTTATTACTATAAACCAATCGAAGTGAATAATCACATTTTTGAATGTTCTTCTATCTAAAAATTAATTGTCTGCTCATAGAAAGCTATCAATATTTGCAATCATTTCTCTGGCAACTAGGATTTCTGCCAAACATGATTTCCATATCTGTTTCTTGAAGGGACACAGTCATTTTAAAAAGAAATTTTGTCCTACTATTTAGCATTTATGATCTATATCCAAAGGAAAAGAATTCAGCATGCATGCAGAACTCCCAGCAGGTATGGCAGCCACATTTCTGCCAATGTTTTAAATATAGGACCACAATGCCCTCTCTTGCCAACATTACATCACAACATTTTCCAGGCTAAGGGCTGAATGTAGTTTGGAATATTGAGGCCATCTTCCCAAAGGTGGATGATTCCAGGACAACATCTGTTTACATTTAGATTAATTAAATCCAGTTTATATGATCAACCATCTAGTGTTTAATATTTCCCCTTCTGTTATTAAAATTCAGTGGGAACTTTTGGGTGAATGTTGGATTTATGCACAAGAAACAGAATACAAAAGCAAAGTGCAGGAATACACTACTGGAATTGCAGCCAGCTTGATTTCCAGAGTAGGTAAAGTCCCTGGGAAAGAGAGTTCATTTGGTTCCAACCCCACAGCATGCTGCGTCCCATTCGGCCAGGTGAAGACATCAGTGTTATTCTTGAAGACAGAATTGCAGTGAGGAGCTCTCCACCACCAGCACTGCAAGTGAGGCATGGACTCTCAATTGCCAGGAATTGCTTGGGCCGTTCATGGGCGCACTGTGACCTTGCATTGTGCAAGTCTTTTCTTTCTGTAATCACTCCTCATGATGTGAGATATTTTGTTAATACAAAAGCAGATCAGGTTTTTAGGGTAAGTATTCACCTGCTGAATGCTGAAGCAGCCAGGAAAATGGAGTGTGACTGGTTCAAGATGACAACAGTTGTATAACCAGATGTGCGTTGGCTGAAGATCAAATACCGGGAGCTGAAACAAAGGCAGCAGTCTTCGTCACTAACGACAGTGATGACAGTACTTTTTTAAAAGAAGAGGAGAAGAAGCCAAATTGATTAGCCTGGTTTCCTGGCTTTATGGCCTCAGAATAGCTCTATTTGTTGGGCAGGGATTGGAAATGCCTTTGAAGCAGGTTCAAACAGAGCAGCTGACTAATCACCCCTTCTGTTAGCAGATAATATGTTGCCTACAAAACATTATCCCTTGGTAAAATTAACTTATTGTAAATTCCATGTTTTATGAGGAGGTTTCACTGCAAAAAACAAGAGTAATGCCTACTCTTGGGTGTTGTAAAGCTGGATGGGAAATGATCTGTGATATACATCCACAGCCCATAGTTTTATCAAGGCAATGCAGCTTTGGCCTGTATTATTGGTTTCTATTTGTAAGGATACAAATGACACACATTTCTGGATGATAGAAATGTCTGAGGCACTGCAGGATTAGATACCCATAATCTTAACTATGAAGTTATGGAAATGTAACAGAACCAGAAAATAACTCTTTAATCAAAAGCTGTCTTCTTTCATTTTTTTTTTTAATATTAACCTTGGATGCAGAAAAGTCCATCTACTCTATACCACTTCCTAAAAGAAAAAATACTTAATCTTTGATTTTAAGTGTGATCTCTTTCTTCCTCTGCTGGTTCCCGCTCTAAGGTCAATACAATGAAGGATTCACCATGGCCTAAGGGAATATTTAGTCAGGGTAATGGATCTGAGGGTTTTCCCTTCACTGATTTTCAGGATGATTATATTTTATTTATGTGAAGAAAAACAGTTAATCTTCAGTTTATTGAAAATATGATGTAAGGCTGGATGCATTGGTAATAATAATAATACTATTAGGGGATAAAATCTCATGTTGCCTTTAACCTCTGAGCTGCTGATGTCTTGCAAATGTGTAGACTTAAAGCTTGGAATGAAATGTACCTTTGAATCAACAGCAAAAATGTTGCATTATTGGTAGGAAAGTTTTGAGATTCTTGCTCAAAATGCTGTTACAACAAGATGCTAATTTTATTAAGAAACAAAATAAAACTATGTGTGAAATATCCAAGAGCTGCCATCTCTTGAATAACAAATTACTTGTCTTCTGGAGCTATAAGATCTGATTTCAAAATCAGCCAATACATTTGCCAGATGAAAAACTTACTAGTCAATTCTAATTGTGTCCAGAGGCTTGAATCCTAAACTAAAATATTGTGGGCTGAAAAATTTACATTGGAATGTGGGAAATAGTATCAACAATGGCTTCTTGTAAACCAGAACTCCAGTGCCTGGAGACTTGTATAATTTACTGCAGAGTATTTATTATTTGTTACTTTCTTTTAGGATTCCTATAATATCCATTCTTCTTCTTTTTAAGAAAAACATAAAGGAATTGCCAGCTGTTATATGTTGAGAAAACAAGTGCTGTAATTTTAAGCTGCAAAACCCTAAGTGCAAAGGTGAAAGAGACAGCTTCAAATTCTCAATAGCATTGCATTATAGAATTCCACTTATCTTACTGTAGTTTACTGAGTTGGGTGGCGGAAGGTGGGGACGTACTGAATCAAAGTTAGTCCTCAGGCAACCAGAAAAGCTTGTTACGTGGGTCCCTAATGTGTGGTGAAAGATCGACGGTGGTGTTGAATTTTGCCAAAAAATAAAAGAAACTGCTCAGCAGCTCCATTACTCATAATGATTGAGGCCCATTGCATTACTGTGGGGTAGAATGGCAGACAGACCATTTTGAGAACGTGTCACCCATTCTATGTAGAATAAGAAAGAAAGAAAGAAAGAAAAAGAAAGAAAGAAAGAGAGAGAGAAAGAGAGAGAGAGAGAAAGTGGCGGGGAGGAGAAAAGGAAAGAGACAAGGAGATAGCAATTACTGTTGAATTTTTCATGCTTACAATGCATTATTATCTCAACTCAGCACTCCCACTAATGGCTATGTATGGCCTTTGACTGGGCACCTCCATTAATTTTAGAGCCCTTCTATTGTTTTGCTTGCAGCAAATTTTGACATAAATGCAATGTTTCACCTCAGGTTGAACTTGGTGGAGAAACAACATGAAAGTCAATTAAAATCCCAACTCACTTCCTTTATTTTTGCAATAATGTTTTATTATTGTTATTTCACACCCAAAGGTGCCCAAAAGGCCGTTGGATCAGAGGTTCCATAGGAAAAGTCTCTCGATTGCACTTCCTTTTTAGAAAGTTTCATAAGAAGTAAACCCTTAAACATTCAAGGGAAAATAATAATGGTAATAGTTTAAGTTGCTATGTATAGAAGTGACTCAAAGTCCCATCTCCCAAGGTCTTTCCCACGTACCATTACATTACATTAGTTTATTTTTTATAATTCTTTCTGCACCACCTATTCAAGAGACTCAAGATCGTTTTCAATAATAAACCATCATAAACCCATAAACATACAGTCATAAACAACACACAATAGTAAGTTCATTCAACTAAAAAACTGAAACCACAAAAAATGGCTGCTTAGCCGCTTCATGATTGTCTTAATAGCTACCTAAATAAAATTGTTTTCTTGGCCTTATGGAAGTATAAGGGGTACTACATCACACCTCAAAGGATAGGTGTTCCACAGTGCCAGAGTTAGAAGGCAAAAGTTACACCTCTTGTCTCTCAGTCCTTTTAACGCAATAGGGACCCTTGATGACTGCACATGGTATGTAGAATCAACTTGGGGAGATCATCCTGAAGGTATCTAGTAGTGGACAGGGTATCCTTCATGGCCTTGAATGTCAGGAGGAAGAGCCGCTACTAAGGAAATGGTCAGATAAAAGGGGACTAATCCGAGGTCAATAATATAATGTCAGTAAACATCTCAGACAAGCCTCTCCCTAGTTCACATGAAGATAAAGGGAGGGGGGAAGTATATTCAAACTTTCATGATTCTGTTACTTTTATAGCTTTACCATAAAGGTAATATTGATCTACATGGCACTGGTTTCCTAGTCCAGGCTATCTTGAAGGGCTGACATGTGGTGGCCACTGTAAGTCTTCCTTAGCAATATTGCAGCATTGGGGGTGGGGTGGAGGGCTGTTGTTAATTACTTTTTTTTTTTTTAACAAACCCTTTCTGCTCCATTTATTTATCCTTTTTTGAAGAACTGTGCATAGAGAAGGATTGAGTGGAAACAAGCAGGTGTCATTGTCCTTTGGAACCATTGTAACAGGACCACCTGTATAGGTTTCACTGTAATTCATGATTATTGAATTCATAATAGGTTTTGGTTATTATGTTTTCCTTCAGTTAGCAGATACTAAAAGTACAGTTACTTTCACATGCATTATGTGATGGAATGTATTTATGAAGAGGAGGTTGAGGTGGTGGATAGCAACAGAGAGCAAGCTATCTGGAGGGAGGGGGTGCATTCCAGGAAGGGAAAGGAGACAAAAGACAACACAGTCTGCAGGGAGAGCATGGGAAGTATAAGAGGTTCAGGATAGCCACTCCCTAGAATCTCCCAGGGTATATCCACTTGTTGCAGTAGTATAGATTTAGTTTGGCAAGATTCTGTCTATAAGGTGTAAGCAAATAACAGGACTTAACTCAACTGGACTGTTTCACCATTGTTCTTGGGCTGGGCCTGACACATTACGGGCTTCTGCAATATGGCTTTCTTGTCTGAGCCTTGTTAGTGAGGAAAGAGGGCTGGGGAAGCCACTGGTGTGACCCCTGAGGTTGAGGCTGAGGGGTTTCAAAATTTATGGGAGAAAGAAAATATGAGAGCACATGGGATGTACAGGGTGTCCTGGTGAGATAGGTTGGGTGGCTCTGGAGGGCAGGGACAGCAGACTAGAGGCATCTTTAGAGCAGCACTGCTACTTACAGAGCATTTATGGCAGTTTACAAAGATTGCAGCCAGGTATAGTACAGGGAGTGTAAAAAGTCACAGGTACTGTATAATGGGTATGTTGGGAAGAAAGAGAAGTTCTAGTTCTGGCCAGGAGTAAGGAAGAAGGAACCAGCCCAAATCAGCTGATGCTGTTCCTTACAATGTGTATCCTGGGGAACCCAATATTTCTTGAGTTGACCTCAGCACCAGCTATGATTTTGATCTACCTCTGAGTCAGCAGCTTTGTTTTGTCTTCTAAATTTGGTGCAAGGGGTTTCCCTAATAGGCCCTTTGATCCTACTGTGGTGCACAGTCCACAGTTTGGGAATCAGTGTTCTAGAGAACAATAAACACTTCTAAGTTTCTAGAGCTTCGCCTTCACATGCAAAGACAAGCATAGCATCCAAGCCTGGAAGTCAGAATACATGTGACAGGTGAATAAATGATATTAACATGTGCACCTTTTTCCCATTGTAAATAGGAGACATTGATGGAGGATCCTGAGTAACACTGGGACAGTACGTGGTGAACACTTTCCCTGTTGGGCAAGGTCTCAATGGAAATCCCATTTTGCCAAGCTTCCATTTGTATGCGGTTCTTGTCTTGCCACTTGAAGCTTCCCTTCCAAACCCTTCCTCCTGTATGTTTGGTGCTAGTTGGACTTTTCTCTCCTATTTGCTACTGATATATTTTAAAGGTGCAAAGCTTTTGGACTAAATCAATAAACACTATTGTAATTTAATTCCTGGAACTAAATGATGAACATTTGTTGATTTTCAGGCACCAACAAAAGACAACTGTCTCCAAGGCAGTTTCCAATGCCATTTTGTGTGACCAAAGAGTCATAGACCAAATCTTTCTTGAAAACATGAGAACCTTACTTAATAAGATGACCATGGATCCCTTTGGTTTTGAAAGAAAAACACAGAAGACAGAGGCACTGTCTCTGAAGGCAAAAAAATAACAAGAAGACATGAAAGCACCTTTGTGGTTAAAAAAAGAGAAAGAAATGTTATTCCATGTAGGAGATATACATGAAAAGGAATATACAGCATTTTGAAAGAGAAAATTGAGTTGAATGATAGAAAAATCCTTTTTAACACAATCAGGGGAAACTTTCCTTAGTGTGTATACAGATTTTTTCTCTTACCCATAAACCATATATATATTCAATGCAGTGATTCTGGGTTTTTCAAGCCAATTATTTAATAACACAGTTTAATAAGTGTTCAGGCAAATAAAAGGAAAGTAACACTTCAGAACAAAGTGTATTGCAAAGTAATTTATTGCATACCTATAATTTTGTATAGATTGAGCCAATAAAATTCAAGAAGCATTTTATTTTCTCTCATGTAAATGTGCAGCAGACCTGATGATATTATTTTTCAAAGACTTTTAAAAAGCTGTTTATATCCTAGTGTAACATTTAATTTTCTATCATTAAAACCAGTACCCAATTTCATATTCACCTAATTTTATTTTTCATTCTAGTGAATATTTTTAATTGAAATTATTTATCAAAACAGTTTTATCTAAAAAAAGTGAAACAATTCATTATATATCCATTGCTGCCCTCTTTGATTCTTCTTCCCTCAGTCAAACAACCATGGTCTCTCACATATCCCTGAAATCAATGCTTAGTACAGTAATCTAATTTTAAGAAGTATGATAGCATTGGATAGTTGATCAATATTTTTACAACCAGTTTTGTTTTCAATCCAGTTTTCATGCAACTGATGGAAATGAAATTTGAGGCAGAACTCTTTGACTGTGAAAGGTGTAAAAAGTAAGCTGAGAGCCAAGGTTTTTGGGTCAGAGTTGGCAATGAGGTAGACATTCAACAACTGCTCAGTGGCAAGGCCACCAACTAGTGTACAAAGCTCTGGGAAAGAATCTGTTAATTCATGGGAAGGGCAAGAAGAGAAAGCATAGGTTTGAGCCGCCTTGGGTCTAAGAGGGATTCACACCCTTATACTGGCAATGGGCAATCAACTGTTGGCTTTATTCCCCTTTTCAATAAAGCTTCTTATCTAGCTGAAATGTATTTATGAGACTTGTCTTGAAGTTTTCGGGAAACAAATTTAGCTGTGTAATATCAGGAGGTCTATCTTTAACTGCTGAATCCTGATACGGAGAGTCTAATAGAAAGAAGGACATGTTGTCTCCTCCTTTTAAAACACTCATCATCAATTCTAATTCCACGAAGCAGACTTTCAGAGAATACTAGGATCTGTATGGAAAGAGGAACTATCCATTAACATAATCTCCCCTTTCATTAATAGAAATTTTCACTGGATTGGCAAACTCTTGTAGACCAAAGGAATCTTTATGTCTCTAGAAGGCTTATGTAAATTTACTTAGGGGGCATTGGTGGGGCTAGAAGGGCAAAAGGGCAGAATCAAGGAAGATTCAAGATAGATGGAACTACTTTTCTACTCATTGTTACTTACTTATTTGGAATGCATTTACTATTCATTTTCTTGTACAGATCCTCTTACCACCACCACAAAGAAATCCTCAGCTTTTGGTTCATTAACCCTAATCACATGTTTGCATGTTGGCCCAGAAACTTTAAACATGTGGTTACAGAAAAATAAAAAACAGGAAATCTAAAAGATGTCTGTTTCCCCACACAATAAAAAGTCAGAAACTCCAGTGGCCCATTCTAAGTCCTTCTGATTCCTCCCATGATTCACTTTCAGCTGAAGCATAAGAATGAAAGGGGGGGAAAATTGTGTTCCTGTTTATTAAAATTCATATGAAGTGTAGCACCAAGAGCCAAGGAGAACCACCAGGCTTCTTATGTATTATAAGTCAAGTAGCAGAAAAGAGGACTTTTACCCAAACAGCCTCTCTGAGCAACTACCACTGGATCTAAACCATTAATTTAAAATATGTGATAAATGGGAATGAACAAAAATAGTTATTTTTTCCTTCTTCCACATTCAGTTTTTGGAATCCTTAAGTTCATTCTATGAGTATGAAGAATTTCACAAAATTTGGTTTTAAAAGTTTCAAATAAATATTCTGCTCCCATCTCCACACAAACCAAATTACCAACAAGGAGACAATGATTGTGAACATGGTAGGAGTATGTTGTGTCTGCATGCCATATAGCTATTAAAAAATGAGAACCATGTCCAAAAGAAAGAGCTGAGTGTCAATCCAGAATAGCAATATGCTAAAAACAGCAACAACAACACACACACACACGAATTTAAACCCAGACTTTCAAGAATTAAATGCTTAAAGAGCTTTACATGGATGGACATACTTATGAAATTTGTCTTCTCCTAGATTCCATTTTTTTCTAATTGTGAAGAAATTTCTGAAGTTTCTAAATTAATATTCAAACCAATTGAACTAAATGAATGTTTTATTGATTCTTACACTAGTAAAAGCTATGGCAGACTAGGAATAGGCTTAATATTTGTATGGCTTTACTATGACATTACTCATTATACTTTTTAAGGAAATAAAATTTTGGTGTGCAAAACATGCTGTGAGTTTTTCTCGTCATGAAATATAAATATACTATAATAGCGCATATATCCTCTGAACTTGAAGCATCCTGGGTGTGTTACACTGAATGCATCTCCATGTTGGGGGGATGCAGGCAACAGAATGTTAAATTCCATATGTTAAATTCATCATCACTTTTACTACCATTTGTAAAGGTCTTCTCATTCTCTGTAGCAGCAAGTAAGACAAAGGATATATAATATTCTCATGGTTATTTAATGTATTTATGAATAAATGTGTAAGGAATGCCTGTGATGATATTAGAAGTACAATGAATTGGTTGTGGACCTGAATATACATGTACTTTTGTAATCCTCAGATAGTGCCATTTTGTTGGTAGGAACCTGAATTGTTTGCAGTGAATGTTAAACAGATTGTACACTCAGACAAGGAGTATGAGTCTGGCAATTAGTGTATAAATGACCGAGTTAGTTAGATTTGACAAAGAAAATGGAATGAATGATAAGTTACACATGAGTTGCAAAAAGCTGAGGAGGCAGATGAATCTGTATATCTTATTAGAATGTTTACTAAAGATGGAAAATGGATGGAGACAATAAAAGACAAAATATGAACTGATGTATGGATGTCATGGAAGCAGAGATAGAAAGCTATGGAGAATTATGGTAAGGATGTTGATGTAAACAGCATTTAGCTATGTTTCATTTCTTTTCTTTAATCTCATCCCTTTAATTTATTGGGTTAATGGATTTTCACTCCTTTTCAGCTTTCTGCTCAATGTTGGAGAAAATTATGTGATTATTATGTATGTGTGCATGTTTTTAGTTCCAAGTAAAATCCTTTTGGGTAGGACATGGAGACCTTTCACTGAGTCCCAGCAGGGTAATTGAAGCCCAGTGATCTTATCTAACATTCTGGTTTTAATAGAGCTTAACAGGGCAAGAAGCGTCCTCAGTTACAGCTCCTACATAGACATACCATCAGTGTTAAAAGTAGAGGTTAAAATGAAAAATTGTTGTTTTAAAGAAACCCTGAACCCTGTGAAAACCTGAACTACAATTCAACCAAAATGTTTAATGGTTTGGCTCTCACTGAAGTGGAGTGAAAGATCTCAGGATTAAAAACAACTCAAAAAAGGAAGTAATTTGATTAAAGCCATATATTATACTGTATCTATTTTCTCATTACCACTCACGGTTTGACACTTGTGAAGTAAACGGATGTTAATATAATGCATTAGAAAGAATTCCCCTCCGGAGAGCAAAGCTAGCTTAGCGAAGTGATATTTAATGCTTTCTATGATATTTATTTAACGAAAATGGCTGATTAGATGTTAAACAGAACAGAGGTTAATGATCTCTGTTATTGGTATTATAAAAAAATTAAGAAAGAATAAAATAGGGTTAATGATGTATGCCATTATTGTTATTATGGGGATTAAAAACATGCAGTTGTTGGCTGCATAGGAAAAAATGGGCCCCAAGCTGTGAGTAATTAGCAAAATTGTATTGTGCTTTAACCTTAGCAAGTAATTAATTACTAGGATTAGGCGGTGTCTGCTTTAAGCATCGATCTGGATCAGTTAGTTACAAGGAATAAAAATCTGGGCACAATTTTACTGAAAAGCAGGACAAAACATAATTCAGCCTATCCACACAGAGCTTTCAGTTATGCGATGTCTATGGCAAAGTATAAATGCCATAAAGGAAATCAAGAAAGTCCAATGCTCATTGAGCAGTAAGCACTACGGTACATGAATGAAGTTCCACTTGATGTAGATTTGGGCATTCTTTAATTGGTAGAATAAATTAGATTTATTTAATTTATTGCATAAATAGCCTTTTGCCGGAGCTGTCAATTTGTAATCTTGTCTACTTTTTTTCAGTATCTAGCATGGGAAGGTCTTCTGATATATAATCAACTACTTCATGACAATAACACTCCTTTCCATAATTAATTAGAATAACATATTTTAAATAATAATAACCATATCCTTATGGCAGTCTAGAATTATATATTATATATTGATTAGTTAGAAAAATGTCCTCAGTGATTAAAAATTCTTCAAAAAGTTGTAGTCAATGGGCAAGTAAGAATAATTCCGATATGTAAACCATTGCATTCTTTCTTTTTGGGATAAACAATTTTATGCAGAGCAAAACACAAAAACAAGCAAAAAACAATTTTGAAATAGTAAGCCAAAGACATTAAAGATATGAGATAAGAAAAAAGAAATAGATAGAACTGTGTTACACCAAGTATATTTAATGTACTTCTCCATATATTTCTCCATATTCTTCTTTCTATCCTTTCAAATGACCCTGCCTCCACCACATCCATACATTGCTTTACGCATCTTTTTCTTTAAAATTTTCATCTCTCTTTTTCAAAGACATCATCAGCTCCATTTCACAGCCACTCTTCCACTTCCTCTGAACCCATTCACTCTTCTTTTATATATTGGTTTTGTGATTTTCTTTACTCTGCATGGCCAAACTATCTCAATATAGATCTTTCGTACTGGAGACTCATTTTTTCATTCAATCCACATTAATTCAGTGCTGATTTATCTTTGGCCTTATCTCAGCTTATTTTATCACACACATTTCCTAAGTACCCCATTCGACTGCATTCCACTTATTTTGAACTTATACAGTGGTACCTCAAGATACGAACACCCCACCTTACGAAAATTTCGAGATACGACCAGCTCCGGCCGCAAAAATTTACCTTGACATGCGAACTCCGCCTCAAGCTACGAACCGGATCCGCGGCCATTTGCCCTGCTGCCACGTGGTCGCTGCTTCCTGTGGGTGAGATTGCGGTAGCAAGGAGGCTTGCTTCACGAGGCAAATTTCCCCATAAGATTCAATGTGTCAGCCGGCATTGCACGGCTAGGAAATTCCCCAGGCGCGCTTTAGTCGTTTCACCGCTCGAGCGCTAGCGCAGAAAGAGGAAGTGCTAATGAAAGGGCCACCTGGTGCCTCTTCACTAATCTGAGCGTGCGGGGGAAAGGCTTTCCTCACGCGCACCATGCCAAGGGCTATGGACAAAGGAAATAGCGCGGAGTTGAGGAAGAGGAATCAGCACGGGGGAAAGCTCCTGCTCCCGGCTGTGCGCGTGACAAAAGCCTTTCCCCCGCGCGCTGATTGCTTTCACTGGGCTTTTGTCAGTGCACTAAGGGGGAAAGGCTTTTGTGGCGTGCACAGCCGGGAGCGGGAGCTTCCCCCCGCACTGATTCCTCTTCCTCAACTCCGCGCTCTTTCCTTTGTCCATAGCCCTTGGCGTGGTGCACCGACAAAAGCCCAGTGAAAGCAATCAGCACGCGGGGGAAAGGCTTTTGTGGCACGCACAGGGAGCTTCCCCCCCCTGCACTGATTCCTCTTCCTCAACTCCACGCTCTTTCCTTTGTCTATAGCCCTTGGCGTGGTGCACCGACAAAAGCCCAGTGAAAGCAATCAGCGCGTGGGGGAAAGGCTTTTGTAGCGCGCACAGGGAGCTTCCCCCCCCCTGCACTGATTCCTCTTCCTCAACTCCGCGCTCTTTCCTTTGTCCATAGCCCTTGGCGTGGTGCACCGACAAAAGCCCAGTGAAAGCAATCAGTGCACGGGGGAAAGGCTTTTGTCACGCGCACAGCCGGGAGCAGGAGCTTTCCCCCGTGCTGATTCCTCTTCCTCAACTCCGCACTCTTTCCTTTGTCCATAGCCCTTGGCATGGTGCACCGACAAAAGCCCAGTGAAAGCAATCAGCGCACAGGGGAAAGGCTTTTGTGGCGCGCACAGCTGGGAGCGGGAGCTTCCCCCCCACCCGCACTGATTCCTCTTCCTCAACTCCACACTCTTTCCTTTGTCCATAGCCCTTGGCGTGGTGCACACAACAAAAGCCTTTCCCCTGCGCGCTCAGATTACTGAAGAGGTGCCAGGTGGCCCTTTCATTAGCACTTCCTCTTTCTGCGCTAGGGCTTGAGTGGTGAAACTGACTAAAGCGTGCCTGGGGAATTTCCTAGCCATGCAACACATTGAACCTTATGGGGAAATTTGCTTCAGGATGCGACCAAATTCGGAGGGTGGATTAGCCGTATTTACATTGAACCTTATGGGGAAATTTGCCTCGTGGTGCGACCAAATTCGGAGGGCGGAACGGATTAACCGTATTTACATTGAACCCTATGGAAAAATTTGCTTCAGGATGCGACCAATTCGACTTGTGATCAGAGTCACGGAACGGATTAAATTCGTATCTTGAGGTACCACTGTATATCCAATTCTCGCTTCCATATAAGAAAGCAGGAACTCTTACACACAGCCATTTTTCTGTCTTTCAATACATATCCATTTTTGACAATACCTAATCACCAGCAGTTATAAATTTATTTATTTATTTATTTATTTATTTATTTATTTATGTATCAAACTTGTCCCCACCCATCTTCCCCCAATGGGGGACTCTGGGTGGCTCACAACATATTCAAACAATAAATAGATATACAGTTAAAATTTACAACAGCACACGTTCACAGAAATAAAAGGAAAAAAAAAATCCAGGAGGCCGATGGTAGCAACACCAGGCCTCTAGGGGGCTAGCCAACCCCATATCTGATGACCTCCCTCCCCACCCCAGGCAAGATGGCAGAGCCAGGTCTTCAAGTCCCTCTGAAAGGCCGGGAGTGAGGGGGCCTGTCTCACCTCCGGGGGCAAGATATTCCAAGGGCCGGGGCTACAGCAGAGAAGGCCCACTTCCTGGACCCCGCTAGTCAGTGTTCTTTTGCTGAGGGGGTCCGGAGCATGCCCTCTCTGTGTGATCATGTGGGATAGGTTGAAATCGTGGGGGAGAGGCGGTCCCTCAGGTAACCAGGCCCCATGCCATGTAGGGCTTTAAAGGTGATAACCAACACCTTGAATTTGACCTGGAAGCAAACCAGTACCCAATGCAGCTCCCGGAGCAATGGTGTTATATGGGTCCTTCTTCGGACCCCAAAAATAGCCCACGCAGCTGCATTAAATCTTAACATTTAATGTTAAGTTAAATTTAATTTTTTCAATTTAATTTTTTAAAGTTAAATTAAATTTAACATTTAACGTTAAGTTAAATGTTAAATCTTAACACTTATCCATCCAATTTCCCATCATCAAACATTCCATCAAATTTATTTTTATGCTCTATTTTTTTGCCATTTATGGATAAAGTTGCAATCATCTACTCCTTTTTCACTGTCATACACAACTAACTTTGATACATTATGTTCAGATTCACGCTAATTGTTGCATTATAAAATCATGTGATATTTGTTGTGACTAATTTGGTTTCTCAGCCAACTAGATGGCATCACTCAATCACACACACACACACACACACATATATATAAAAGTACATGCACATTTATGTGCCTACAAATACATCTGTAACCTCATCACAAGCATTCCTTATATTATCATATTATATAATATTTATTAAATTATCCATAAATGTAATAAATAATCCAGGGAACATCTGACATCCTTGCCTTCCACTCTGCTCAATGCCGAAGCTTTCCATTTATTCTCACACATGATTTACATCATACACCACTCTTACTGCATTCAGTAGCCAATCTTCAGCTTTGTATTTGTGGAAAACATTTCATAATTCAAGCCTACTCATACACACTTTCTCTAAATCAAGAGATTTGCAATACATTTTACCTCACTCGCTCATTTCCCAATTCCCTACTGAGAAGCAAAAATCTGATTTGTATGCCACTGACCCAGCACAAATCAACACTGAACTTCTTCATAACTGCTTATTGTCATCCTTTGTACTTTTTTCAGTCAGAGTTTCCCAGGCAACTTGGAACTAACTACCCCTCTAGTTTTCGCTTTAACTGTTTCTACCTTTTTCTTTCTCTAGCAAATGAATACTGGCATTTTTCCTATTGTGAGGCACAGATGCACATGCTAAAGAAGTTGCTCAACCACTCCACAAACAAGCAGCATTCATATTTTAACATTTCTCCAGTTATACCATCTATACCTGCAGCTATATCATTTTTTCAACATCCTTGTAGTTATATGACTTTCTTTGCATTGCCCAGAAATACTTTTTTTGAATTCCAGTTTCATATCTGCAATATCTGAACACAATTTGTGGCTGCAGTCTAAGATATTTTGATAGAAAATATACTATGTGTCTCAAAATTATATGATTACAGTATGTTTTTCCTGATCCATAATAGATAAGACTTTGAGGTACATACAGAGTTACTCTACTTTTCGTCAAATATTGAAAAGAGGGACTATAATAGTGTCTGCTAAACTTCTAATTCATTCACATTGTAGGTGTTTGAGTTACTTTATAGGTAAGAGTTGTTCAATTTCCCCCATCTCAGATTTTCACACATAAGGTTAAAGTTTCATTCAATCAGTCTGTTCAACACAGAGAAAAAGAAAAAATTATTCATGGAGGTCATTTCTCTTCTTCCAAATATTATGTGTTTGGTTTTTTTTTACACTGTCTAGAGCCTCTGGAGTGAGGTGGTTTATAACTCTTATAATTCAACTAACAACCAAACAAATAAGATGAGGAATATAGAGAAACAAAGCAGAACCTACTTCCTGTAATATATCACACAATAGATTTTGTTGCCTAATCTGTGTATAACCTACTGAGTTGCTGTTAAACATTGCTAAAAGTCTAAATTTTGCTTCATTAAAACAGACCACTACCTGCTTTTAGCCTTTCTTCAGCCCTGTTGGTTGATGATGGATTAGCCATTTTCCTTGAAAACAGTTAACATTCCCTTCCATGAAAAGAAAGACGGCTGAGATCTTATTTAGATATAAGATGCAAGAGAAATGCAAAAAATATGGGATTCATTGTGCACAATGGCATTTTCTTTTCTGCCAACCTCTTTCTGATCCTCTTTGCTGATACTGAAGTCAACCTATTGTGTTGACTGGGCTTAAGATCACACAATGACAGAAACAGATAATTTTCCTCTAAATCTTATTCATCTGTAGTGGCAGTGTCTTAATGGGCATGTTTGTCACCCAGAATATGAGCAAGTGATAATTTGACAGCTTATCTACGATTACTATTCTCTTCTGCAATGAAGATCTGGCAGAGGACAGTTATATATATTTAAGGGAACAACAGTTATTTCCAGGAGATACATCCAGTATTTCTCATGAACTAAATGCCCTAGAAATCCACTGAAAAGATATTTCTAAGAGCAGGGAATTTTAATTCAATTCTATTAAGTTGAAAAAAATCTAGCCATAGTTTTAGTGTGCTCACATTGCACTGAAATTCTTGAAGGATTATCAGTGGTCTGCATTTTAACTTTCATACACACATGATTGGGCTATTGGGCTACACAATTTAAACATTTAAACTTTCAATGTCTGTCTTTGGATTTTTTGCAGACACAGCTGAAATCAGGACTCTAGTGAAAAATATAGCTTAAAAGTAAAGAAGACATTGAAAGAGAAACCCAGAAAAGGCTGCTTTTTTTTTTTTTAAATTACTAGCTAAACAATCATTTGCATATAACAAAGATAGCACAATGACCTCTCCATTAAATAATTCTTCTTGTACTGGAATTTTGGATTTCTGCCTATAGCCCAGTCTTAAGTATATGATGACAGAGATGGCAAAATGCAATATAGGATGTTCTAGAAGTAATAAAACAGTCAAAATTTGGAGAATATTATCAAAAGAGGGAAAAGCTCAAGCTCCTCCCACTTTATATGTAAGGTCTTGTATTCTAGGCAAAAAGAGAATGCAAGCATGATTTTCTATCTAATGTTTGTCAGCATAACAGTGTCTCTGATAGGAAAGTCAGTTGATAAACTCCATGTTGGAGTCTATCAACTCCAGTTGATAAACTTTTTTCTTTTCCCCAGGTTTTGTACAATATGCTGTATGTGCAGTTTGATGAAATGTTCCATTTCTTTTTTATGTTATCATGGAAAAATCAAGAGGAAAAAAGGGAGCAGGCACTGAAAACCAAAGAAACAATCAATTGACAAGAGATTTCCCAATTTCACACAGTAAAAATGTTTTTACAGGAACTTGAGACAGGAGCAATGAACGCATTCATACTATTATGAAAACAGCATAGGGCTATTTATGTGATACTGTGTGATATTGTGTATATATTTCCATGTAGCATTTTACTGAAATGCAGGGACTTAAATATCGGTGATAGGGCTGTGCAAAAGTTTGAAGGGATGCTTTGATTCAATGAACTTTGATGGAATTAGGCAACTGATGCAGATTTGGGAATCAAAGCAGAGATCTACCTAAGCATAGCAAACTGAATCAAGTGTTTTTGATGATTAGAATGTAGAGGTGAAGGAAATGCTGAATTTGCAGGTGGTACAAAACCAGGGGTGGGAGTAGCAAATACTCTAGAAGACAGAAATCAAATTCAAAATGTTTTTGATAAGTTAAAGAAGTGGTCTGAAAATAACAGAATGAAATTCAACATGGACAAATGCCAAAAACTCTTGCATCTTGCATCTCTGCATCTTGCAAAGAGAAATCAAATGCACAGGTGTAGGATGTGGATTATCTGGCTTGGTAATATTATAGATAAAAAGTGGAAGCATACAGGTAGTTGTTCAAAGTTATGATGGTGCTGAATGAAGGGGACTTATGACAGGTCCTTGTAGTTGTGACTATCACAGTGTCCCCGTGGTTATGTAATCATGATTCGAGCACTTGGCAACCAGCATGCAATTATGATGGTCGCAGCATCCTGTGGTCACATGATTGTCATTTGCAACCTTCAATGTCAGCTTCTGACAAGCAAAGTCAATGGGGAAGCTGGTAGGAAGTCACAAATGGTGATCATGTGACTACGGGACACTGCAACCCCACAGGATTTGCCTAATGATGGCAACTGGGACTGCTGCAACTGCCAACATAGGTCGGCACGGTCATGTGATGTTACACTTTAAGACCGTGTCACTTAGGGACAGAGTTGCCAGTCCCAATTACTAATGGTCAGGAAGGACTACCTGTATTTGATTGCCATGAGACAGTTCTGCAGTATGATATGGCTTCTATTAAGGGCAAATGCAATTTCAGACAGCATCAATTGAAAGATAGTTCCACTATACTCTGCAATCTTCAGGTTCCATTTCATGTACTGTGTGCAGTTCTGGGCACTAAATTTTAAGAAAGATTCAGAGAAACTACAGCCAGTTCAGTGCAGAGTAACCCCAATGATCAGGGGAAAGGAACTAGGAAAAGAAGTTTAGGTTGTTTTGTTTGTTTAGTGTTTGAAACCAAACAACAACCCACTCTAGACATTTGGGTTATTGCTTTTCCCATGTTCTTTGAGGGAGGGTAACTTAAAGCCATCAATCCAATGAATAATCAAAATGTGTTTCTTTAAAAAAAATGGACCTACCTTAGTATGTCTCAATCTGATAATTCTCCCTTGTACAGGTCCCTAAGTACCACTAAGCAATTTGTTTCTCTTTTAGAAGAAAAAACAGCTCCACTTTAGAATTTCAAATTAATGGGGTTTTTTGGCACTTAGAAGGAGTATCAAAAAAGTCAAGATGGTGGCTGGAGAAGCTCTGATCCTTTTTAGCATATGTCACTTTAGACCTCTCCTCCCTGCAGATGCCCTATTTTGAAAGGGTTATGTCCAGTTTTTGAATCATGTTTGGGTTTCACCTGGAAGTAATAGAAGGTCAAATCTTCTATGGAAATAGATAATAATCAGTGAACACTTTTTATAAACTCTAACAAGCTGTTATCAAATACTGGAAAACGGTTTAGAATATGCAATGAATTTTAGAAAGGAATAGATATCTACATCCATCAAAAACTTCTGGAGGGGCAAGGGAGGGGGAAAGGAGCAACTATTGAATATTTCAGTAACAAATGAAGTCCAATAATACATATCTCATTTTTGAGAATTTTTTTTATATGTAAAAGGGCTTCAGGGATGGAACATTTCAAACTGGAGATTTACTTTTTCTTCCTACATTTAAAAAGCTATATTTCAGAAGCTAGCCCTTTTGTTTTCTAGTTGTCCGTTATCAGCCAGTAATCTTAACAGTCTCTAACCCCTCTTATGATAGGTTTGGCATTAAATGTCAACGAACTTGTTTCATAGGCTAATTTTTCTTTTTCATTTTCACACTTATGTCAACTCATGACATTAGAGCTCTTTAATTTCTTCAGTGAAATACGGTGTCAACAGGAAACAGGAGTAGTAATTTAGAATTATGTATTCAAGTCTTTTTCCACTATAGTTGAACTTCCCAGGTCATCTATCAGTCTATCTTCTGTAAGCAATTATATAATGTAGAATCCAGTTGATTACTGTTTTTTTCCACAGGAGTGAGAATATCCACAAGTAACATTTTCAGTGGAAACCTTCTGTAAAAGGTCAAACCAAGTTCTCAGGTATTGGTAGTTACCTATATGATGCTATATGATTTGGGTTCTAGGCTTTTTTTAATTTTTGTAATAATTTTATTAAAGTTTACAAATACAAAAATAAAAGAGTAATACAAAGTAAGAGAAATATAAAAAGTGAAGAAAAGCAAAAGTGCAGAGAGAGAGAAAAGAAAAGAAAAAAAGAAAAGAAAAGAAGAAAAGAAGAAATATAAAAGGGACCCCCGTCCCTCCAGACAAGTATAAACAACTCCTGTAACTTAACACCTTCTCTCATATTTCAACAATAAAACAAATATCTTCTTCCCATAACTCATATTTTATCAATAAACAAATTATAAAAACTCATCATTCAGTTTTATTCAGCAAAAGTCCATTAAGAGCTACCAGAAATAATAATAATATTAATAATATAGTAATATATATTAACCTTAATGAAATAAATCCATTTTGTGCTCCAACTTATCACTTTCTCTATACAGATAAAGCAAAATAAATCTCTCCCTAGTTGTAAACAAATCTTTAAAGCATCGCCATTCAGTCCTGGTCATAAAGAAGTTCCATTAACAGCTACCAGAAGCCGCAATATATATATTTTAACCCTGATCAAATAAATTCACTTTGAATTCCTTCCATTTACTTTTAAAAAGCTTGGTCTTTAATTCTGACAAATAGTGTCCCACAAGTTGATTTCTTATCTTTTTGTCTCCTCTCAGGAATAGCTCAGTAGTTTAACCAGTTTAACCCTTTTGTAAGTCCAAAATGAAAAAGATCTGCAAGTCACTCTTCTGATTTATTATTGGTATCTCCCCTTTAGTTATAAAAACACCAGCCAGTTTCATTTGCAAATCTACTGTGGCTTTTTCCATGTTGCTCTTATAGCCTGTCATTTTAAAATCCATTTTCAAATCCACATCATCTTCTTCCATATCACTCTTGTAGTCTGGCGCTTTTTAAAAATCTGTTTTCAAAACCACATTCAAATCAGCCTCAGTCTCTATTTTATCTTGGAAAGTCTGTTCCTCTTCTGTAACCTCTGTTATATCCATTTCTATAGTGGCAAACAATCTTAGAAGTAATTTATGAATGCATTGTTCCCAGACAGCTTTAATTTCTTCTATGGTCAAATAATATTGCTCCATTGTATTAATAGGTCTCTTCTCCTTTAATTGTAATCTTTACTTCTCTCTGGTTCCCTCCAAAGTCCCCTCTTATCATATGTTTATCCTCCAGCCAGCAAAACTTTCCCATGGGAGGATTTCTTACAGTTATTTTCAAAATCTTCATATATACTTTTATAAAATTTTAATCAACTCATAGGAAATAATCTTTCAAGTCCATCTGACCCCTTAACTTTCCAAAATCAGCATTCTAGACACTCTTTTGCTGTTTCCTCAAAATTTAAATTTTTCTATTTAATCTTTAAACTTACATAAAACTCCTTTCATCCAGGATAGAAAGAAGCTCTCCCGGTGTAATAAAACCTGCTCTTCAGAAGGTTCTTAACATCCAAAAAGTCAATAATAAGTAATTTCCTAAAGTAGTTAAGAGAGGAAGTGGGCAAACCCAGTGTCTATTTGAAGGTGCTGAACCGCAGCTTAGGCAAGATGATTTTCCCTAGCTCCTAGAGCTTTCAAACCTGACAAAGATCACTATGGAGCAAACTTGTGGGTGATCCTAATCCTCTTCTTGATCTGGAAAGGGGTTCTGAGAAGCTGATCCCTTCACCAATTCCTTTTTCCACCACAGCTGTCAGCTCAATCCACCATTGTTTCCCTGGAAGTGGGTTCTGGGCTTCTAAGAGACCACTCTGATTGCCCACCCTGGTTGACCACAAAGCATCTACTGAACATCCTTTCCTATCCTAAGGTGTGACAAGAGGGGGGTTGATGGTGGGCATTTTCAGCGGGAGTTTTCTTCCTTTGGACCAGCTTGACTTTTGAGGTAAGGTTGTTTCTCATAGTCTTCAGAAGACTAGTGAAAGCTTCCTGTACTGGAAAGCCTTTGCAAATTGATTTGTGGAGTCATCAGCCCCAGAATGATTGTACCATTATTAATTTTGTATTAACATTAATGTTTATTTGGTCCCCAACCTGCTTGCTTTTGATAAGCTGCTTAAACAGTCCCATTTCAACATGCATTTGGGCATTAGTGGTAGTGTTAGGTTGCCTTTCAATTCTTTTCTCCCTTGGTTGGATTCCCCTTGGCTGGATTTTTCTTCCTGGTTTTCATTTTTATGTTATGAGTTTATGGATTATATGGGAGATGGTGGGGTGTTGGTTTTCTATGGTTGCTGAGTGTTTGATTTGTATTTGTGCAACCTACTTCCAGTTCTTGTGATTAAGTACTATACAAATATATGAAAAGTTAAACAAACAAATATATGTTCTTAAACCAGGGGTATGTATCTGTACATACCCCTTAAGCTTCTTACTCCAGTCAGGCATTCTTTTCATATCCTTGAAGCAACAACAACAACATAAGGAATTGGCATGCTGCAAAATAAGACACAGGGTTCTAGTATCAGCTTTATTTAGAAGAATTCTTTCCACTTCATGCAGATCCAAAGGCATTCCAGAAAACAAGCAGTGGTGAGTGTCAGCATCCTTAGTCTTTGGAATTATGCCCAACTACTCAGAAAAAGACAAAAGAAAGGTGGAGGAACAGAGAGCTTACTGGGACTCTAATATTTATGGCAGAGAAAACATTCACAACTTGCTTTCTGATAAATTAGTATTTTGTGTCTGCTTATATTTAGCAAGGTTATGCTCAAAATCCTACAAGCTACGCTTCAGCAGTATGTGAACTGAGAACTACCGGATGTACAAGCTGGGTTTCGAAGAGGCAGAGGAACTAGAGATCAAATTGTCAACATTCGCTGGATCATGCAGAAAGCACAAGAGTTCCAGAAAAACATCTACTTCTGCTTCATTGACTATGCAAAAGCCTTCAATTGTGTGGATCACAACAAACTGTGGCAAATTCTTAAAGAGATGGGGCTACGAGACCACCTTACCTGTCTCCTGAGAAATCTGTATGCGGGCCAAGAAGCAACAGTTAGAACCAGTCATGGAACAACTGATTGGTTCAAAATCGGGAAAGGAGTACGACAAGGCTGAATACTGTCATCCTGCTTATTTAACTTATATGCAGAGTACATCATGAGAAATGCCAGGCTGGAAGAATCACAAGCCGAAATTAGGATTGCAGGGAGAAACATCAACAACCTCAGATATGCAGACGATACCACCCTAATGGCAGAAAGTGAAGAAGAACTAAACAGCCTCTTGATGAGGGTGAAACAGGAGAGTGCAAAAGATGACTTGAAACTCAACATTAAAAAAACTAAGATCTTGACATCTGGACCTATTAATTCCTGGCAAATAGAAGGGGTAGAAATGGAAGCAGTAACAGACTTCATTTATTTGGGCTCCAAGAGCACTGCAGATGGAGACTGCAGCCATGAAATTAAAAGACGCTTGCTCCTTGGAAGGAAAGCTATGGCAAACCTAGATGGCATACTAAGAAGCAGAGACATCACCTTGCTAACAAAGATCCACATAATCAAAGCTATGGTTTTTCCAGTAGTAATGTATGGCTGTGAGAACTGGACCATAAAAAAGGCTGAGCGTCGAAGAATTAATGCCTTTGAACTGTGGTGCTGGAGAAGACTCTTAAGAGTCCCCTGGACTGCTAGGAGGTCAAACCAGTCAATCTTAAAGGAAATCAACCCTGACTGCTCATTGGAAGGATTGATAATGAAGCTCAAGCTCAGATACTTTGGTCACCTAATGCGAAGAGAGGACTCTTTGGAAAAGACCCTGATGCTGGGAAAGATTGAAGGCAAAAGGAGAAGGGGATGGCAGAGGATGAGATGGTTAGATAGCATCACTGAAGCAATGAGCATGAAACTGAGCAAACTCAGGAAGGCAGTGAAGGACAGGAAGGCCTGGCATGATATGGTTCATGGGGTCATGAAGAGTTGGACACGACTTAACGACTGAACAACAAAAATATTTAGCAGAGCAGAGATTTTGAGAATAGGCAAGTCATTTTGTGTGGATACAACAACATGCTATCAAAATTCCAAAGGTGTCTAATCTAACAGCCCCCAAAGATAGCTCACCCTTGTCCTAACTAGCTGGTTTCATTACATTTGGGAATAGTTTTGTAATTCTCAATGAACTAGG
The DNA here is from genome assembly GCA_030867105.1 of Liasis olivaceus. Lineage (NCBI taxonomy): Eukaryota > Metazoa > Chordata > Lepidosauria > Squamata > Pythonidae > Liasis > Liasis olivaceus. The sequence continues at coordinate 57,428,016 of CM061349.1, read as the reverse complement.
GGCATATGGAATAGTCTTATATGTGACTTCAAATAAATGATCCATACAGGACAATAATGTATATTCTTTGTTGCATATCAGAAGAAAAATTCCTGTGGCATCTTGAAGTCTGATGTATTTATTATGGTATAAGCATTCCAGGACTGCAACCCTGTTCACTGTCAGAGTCAAGAAAATATCTTTCACCTTTCCTACTAATGAGTCTTTCTAAACTAGAGATGTCACAGGCCTTTTATAAGAGTTGAATATGGCCTAAAACAGACATTGCCCTCTTCTAATTATTATATTCAGTGTTTCTCTGTGTGAAAAGATGAAAAACTGCCATTTTCTCTGTCCATACACAGCAGCTGTTCCAGGCACAAAGTCATATTTCTATGATTCAAATATTTTTCAGTAAGGACTTTATAAACCAATATTATGATATATGTCACATTCTTAAATGTTCTTTCTTTGAAATGTAATTAGATGTCAACTAAATATCCCCTCAAGTTCTCATTCACAGGGCTTCAAAACTTTCCAACATTTTTGCTATTTGATTTGTTTTTAAATGTAATTGGTCCAAAAATCAACAACTGCATTCATATAATTGTTGAATAGTTGGCAAAATCAACTGGTCATCCTTTGATCAGTCCAGCTCATTCAGGAATTGCTAGGCACTTTGCAATCATTAGATATATTTAAATAAATGAATCTCAGAAATTCAGGGCAACCTTTCAAGGCACAGCTGTTAGGGCTAATTTGGAATTGATAAAGTCTGAAAGACTGTGTGTATGTACATGTATGTATTTGTATATATGTATCTGTATGTATGTATGTATGTGTGTGTGTGTGTGTATATATATATATATATATATACACACACACACACACACACACACAAATACACATACACAAGTCCTTGCATGTGCACACATATGCACGCATGCACGCACGCACACACTCACATACATACATACATATTTAATCCCAGAGAGCAGGGCTAAATCCAATGGTTTAAATTATAGAAGAGTAGATTATGGTTGTGTATTAAGAGAAATTTCCACAATGAATTAAATTATTTAGATGGGTGGGGGATTTACTGGATATCTTCAGTCAATGTCTGAATCTGTTGGGAATGCTCTGAAATTCTTCCTTGGACTAGATGGTTTACAAGATCCTTTCAACTCTGTAATTACAGTAAGTATGGAGGCACATTTAATTTACAAATATTTCAAAGTTGCATGCCCTATGAATACTTATAATCATAATTCTGAAGTTTTTTTGTACTGCATATAATATTTTCAAGATCATATCTAGATACACATATAGCTATGAATAGCTATTAACAGTGCCCCAAAATCTGTGCCTTTCTTATGTATATACTCTGCTAAACTTTCTTAACATTGTGTGATTCCCTTCTCTAAGTGTGCCAGAGGATGATACAGTTTTTGAATAGTTAGAATTTATCAAATGATAAAAGTAAAAATGTTCCTAATATCAACCTTTATGTATGCTACTTTAAGGGAGAAATGTTAACATGACTAGCAACAAAATATTTTAGGATAGTTTCCAGTTTACTTTTTTGTTTCAAATTTTTGAGCATCATTCATTCACCTTTGCCATTCTGTTCAGAGAAGTCTCTCTTTGTGTTTGTATAAAATGTATTTTTAAAGCTGGGGTCAGTACAAGGTGAAAAGAAGCAGTAATATACTGGTTGACCTTTCACCGGAATTCCAGATAAACACCCAGAAGTTGAGTCAGAGATAATCACAAGATCTGGAATTTACAATAACAAACTGTCCATATATCTACCTGTCAGGCTCTTCCTCTAAGGAGGGACACAAGGTCATTGAAAAGGCTTCTATCCATCAACCCAACCTTTTTTAAAATTATTATTAGAGTACAGTTAAACATGGTAGAATCAAATATATACCTGGAGAAACATTGTGTTTGTTTCTTTTTGGAGAGAAAAGGGATAAGGACAATATATGGGCAGTCAACAGCTGCATAATATATCACTGTACATTTGATGCAAAGATGTTAATAAGACATTGATGCAAAGACATTAAAGCACATCAAATAACTGGAGAAATTTCACATGCAAACTTTCTGCTCCATCCTTGGCATTCGTTGGCAAGACTATGTCTCCAACATGGAGGTCTTGGATCACGTGGAGTCCACCAGCATTGAGTCCCTGATTATCAGAGTCCAGATGCAGTGAGTGGGACACGTCATCAGAATGGATGACCACTGTATGCCTCGCCAGTTGCTCTATAGTGTACTGGAGTCTGGAACGAGACCTTGAGGTTGACTATGGAAGAGCTACAAAGATTCTGTGAAAGCAAGCCTATGCCACTGTGACATCCAGCCAAGGGAACTAGAAGCTGTGGCTGCTGACAGAACCCACTGGCGAGTCCTGTGCTATGAAGACTCTGCCAGCTTTGAAGACAGGTGCCACCAAAAACCGATAGAAAACTGTGAGCAGCATCACAGAAGAATACTGTGTTAGTGCAACAATGGACTTCCAGTGCCCCCATTGTACTAGACTCTGCACTTACAGACTGGGACTGCAGAGCCACCTCTGTGCCCACAGATGAACTGCACAACAGTATGTCTTCTTCAAACTGGAAGGACTACCATATATAATACATTAAAGGGTTCTGCCCATCACTATAATTATACTGTTGGCTTTGACATGACTACAAATTCAAATATACATTGAGATGTGGACAGCAATTCCAGAGAATGGACTACATTATTGGTAGCATATTACTACTGTGCTCCTTTTGCCATGTATCATGGAAACAGGTACATTTAATAACAGACCTGGCATCTACAATAACAAATAATGTAGTATTCATATATTATATAATAATGGGGTATTATGTGGTATTCCTCAGATTACAAGATCTGCCATTTTTGGCAGCAGAGTTCTGGTTGGGTGGTCATATTTTTTTGTTTCATCCTATAAATTCCAATGGGTGTATCATTTCTAGGATGAATATTAAGGAAAGTAAATATATCCCAGCATACAAGAAAGACAATAGAAAAATTAAAGGAGTATATGGCCAGTGTCTTCACTGTGATACTGATCTTTCCTGGTAACTTTTGTTAATCCATTGAATAAAGGAAGCTAAAGACATGTGCTGAGGACCTACCAACCTTGCATTATGTTAGGAAGCATACTTGCAACTCAGTGGGAAAACACTGTCTTTGCATACAAAGTTCTCAGATTCAATTCCTGAAATCTTCTAGAAAGCAGGAAAGGGTTCCCAGAACAATTTAGAGTTGATTGCTTATTTGTTATAGGTTAAGTGTTGTTTGTTTCATTAGCTCATTCAATTTCTGTGAAAGTTTATGATTTGTCCTAAGTCATTTTTTGAATTTATTTTTGATTTTGGCCAAAAATACTGTTAAACATTTGATACACCTAGACAAAGTTATATTTGTTTTAAAACTTTAATTAAAAAGTTTTTAGGTTAAAGGTTTTCCATTAGAAATTAAAGGTTTTCCATTAGAAACCAATGGAAGAAAGACTGTCAGTGCTGCTTGTCTGTTTGATCACAGAATACACATCTTCCCTAACTGACGTTGAACAAATAGTACCATACTGATATCTCTGTTAGGCTTAATACTGCTCTCGTTCTCAGCAATTTCATGTTTCAGGACAAAAGGCCCTGAGACATAAATGGTTTAGGGAAAGCTTTTAAACATTTCACTTCTTAAGTCCTTGGTCTCAAAAGTGATTAATTTTAATCAAAGGGGGAAATTATATGTGATAAATATGACAAACTCTGAAGGCTTAATGCAGAGATGTGGTACCCAGAGGTTGTTTTCTCCAGATGATGTACTTTCAAAAATGGGATATAGACAATCTGGTCTACATGGACAAACTGTTCTATGCACAGAACATCTGGTTTTGCTTCAGTGGCCAACACTCAAATGGAAACATCTATGGTTTGGGTGTTTTGGCTAATATAGAGAATGAAGCAGGTTGTTCCCTGGCAGGCCAAAATGTGGTTGTTCCAAACACAAGTACTTGGGGAGGGAAGAGAGGGAAAATGCCAAAGATGAAGAATTTACTTCATAATGTTATATATGGACATTGATGGTGTCAGTAGAGGCTTAGTGAAGGCAAGAGAGGGAGGAAAGGTAAGGGATTGAGAAGATGAGAAAGGATAGCTGGTGAGATATGATGTGTAGGACAGTTTTAAGAGGAAGCCAGGGTGGGAAGGATGGGAAATCACTGGGAAAATTTGGGTGACTAGGCATCATGGTTGCCATTTTGTGGGTACACTTACCACATGCTTTCAGATTCCAAATGAGTCCCTAGCCCCAAAAAGTTGTGTATCTCTTGTTTAATCAACCACAGAGACACATGTTTCCTGACCAGATAAGCATACAGACACTAAAAGACTTTTTGCCATCATTTTGTTCATGCAGTTTTATACAGAATCTGGTAAGAAAAACATTACAAGTAGTCCTCAACTTACAACCACAATTGGGACCATAAATTCCATTACTAAGTGATGTGGTCATTAAATGAGTTGCATCTGATTTTACAACCTTTTTTGCCATGGTCGTTAAGTGAATCATGTGTTTGTTAAGCAAATCTGGCTTCCCATATTGACTTTGCTCGCTGGAAGCCCCCTGGGAAGGTCACAAATGGTGATCTCATAACTCTGGGATGCTGCAACTGTACTAAATACACGCCAGTTGCCAAGCACCCAAATTTTGATCATGTGATCACGAGGATGCTGCAACAGTCATAAGTGCAAGGACCAGTTGTAAGTCACTTTTTTCAGCCCTGTTGTAACTTTGAACAGTTGTTAAATGAATGGTCATAAGTTGAGGACTACCTGTATTTGACAATTTTGTCTATATTAGCCTTAATACTGCAAATACCACAATCATGTTTTGAGGTGCAAAAGAGTAGACAGTGTGGACTGATGTAAATATGAATCAAGACTTATTTTTGTCATTCAGTAATAATTCTGATGAGGCTATGTGAAGGCTACTGTTGCTATACAGCACTACTTTTATATTTATTAACATTACATTTTATAGATACAGTAAAAACCAAGTACTCACTGGTTTTTGTACTCTTTCTTCCCTTCCATTTGACATGCTTTTTGCTGCTGTTTCAATTGTTTGCCTATTGAGATAATACTGTCACTGCTTCAAATTGGCTTCATTTTCTTTAGTGATATAAATAGCCTTATCTGATTTGCACGATGGTATCATTATATTCCTTAGATGATTTCTGACTTGTTAGGATTCTTATGTGAATAAAATGTAGAAGAAAGAAGCTCTAATCAGAGAAAATTAGGGGAATCAAACCATGATCCATTAGATAGACAGTGACATTATCTGTATTCAAATCCTAATCTGATTTTGGTTTGGAATCCAAAACAGAAGAATATGTGGTGTGTGTGTGTCTCTGTGTGTGTATACACATATATGCATACATACACACACACACATACACACGCATACATACACACATTCATTTTTGAATATTTGCCCCAGACTAAATATAAATAATATGTAAAAGCCTATGTATCTGGATAGATTTTCAGACTGAATTATTCAAACAGTAGAAAATATCCATGATATTGTAATTATGAAATATTATTCAATATTGCTTTAGGAATGTTGTTTTTAATACTCACTCTACACATCCAGGAAAGGTTGACTATATAAATGCTTTTTGTAATAATTCATTTTAGCTATGACCAATAACATTTTGTTAAATATTTGTGCTTTAATTTGGATTCTTGCACTAAGCAGAAGGTTGGAGTCAGAGGCCAAATGACTTATTCCAGCTGTATGATCTGATGGTGGAAAAAGTGCTGGTAGAAAAGGGAACTGTGTATACTACAAACTATTCAGTAATACCTGCATATATTGGCTCATTATACAAGACAAAGAAGGCCAGTACTGTCAGGAGGGGCTCGGATTCAGAGTATCATCTGCACTCAGTGAAGAAGAGGCACCCTAATCTATCTGGCATGGCAACCCCATTCAGGTATCCTTTATCCAGAGCTCTCAACACATGCAATAAGCCTTTTCACCTACACCATCACTTTAATAACCTTGGCTGCTGCAGGCATTCACAATTTTAGCATGAATATCTGCAGAAACCAAGTGTAACAGCTTCTATTAGACTAGGACCTTGATAATGCCAAGTCCCGCTCAGGTGGAAGCCAACATACCTAAAGCTGTGAATATTAACGTTTCATTGCTGCAGACATTTGTGTTCAATTCATGAGGGCCTGCTACACCTAGTCATTACAAAAATGGGGTGGAGTTTGTCTGGCACGCTCATGTGTTATGGGTGCTGGATCCCAAATGCCTGAATAAGGCCTTAAGCTTATAAGGTATAGGGTACAATAGTCACAAGTAATCAATTTGCTGATATCAGCATTCTTCTCTTGATCTGCATAACACTGAATGTCAAGTGCATATTATATGCTCAAGTGTACATATATATTCTGTTTCTTCTTCTAGCCCAGATCATACATTTATAATTTATTTATTAAGGTTAATATCAAAACAGGATATTTTGTATCCACTTAATGAAAATTATTATTGTGATCAATTAGAGTATGAATTTTTTTTAATGTTTTCCTACTTCCAAGGAAGACCCATTGTTTAAATGACTCCAAGATCATGCTAAGAATAAATCTGTATTTGTTTTCCTGATTAGCTGAGAAAAATGCTTTCCTGTTTAGTTTAATTTTACGTATATGTAAAATAATGCTGCTGTTGAAAATTTTGATATAGTAGTCATATTTTATCTCATTATCAGTAGCTTCCTGTCTCTTTTTGGATAACATGTGTCTCTCTTTCTGTTTTCTTTTTTAAATTACTTCAGAAAAATGGCTATGAAAAGCTCACAAGCAAAATATAAGATCTACTGATCTGTAGCATTTCCCCTTCTTCCACAGGTGGATTGAATTTTTTTTTTAAAGGAAGAAAAAGAGAGAAAAAAAGGCTCCATAAAGTAAGGACTGGTGGTAAGAAGGCCACTATTTTGTGAACTGGGACAAGGAAAATCTTCATGCTAGTTTATCCCAAGGGCAAAATCAGATATAAGAAGGGAAAGTTGATCTTCCCCTTCTGAGCATGTCTCGTCCCCCTTTCTTTGGCAGATGGTCCAGCGAGCCAAGAACCAGATGGAAGGCCACCTTAACAGCAGGCAATGCTTTGCTGCCCCAACACTTTGTTCTCATTCTTTCAGATCAAGGTAACAAACAGTACAACCCTATTTATGTCCCATTGAATGCAATAGGATTTGCTTCCAGATAAATATAAAACATTCATCTTCTATTTTCTTTTACATGTTGAAATGGATGGATTAGTCATTTTATTAATGATGTAAGTGGCTTTGACTATCTCATCCAAGTGCGGGGTACAAATGAATGAATAAACGTTTCTTTCTAATATCTTTCTGGCCAACACCTGTCTGATAGAATACATTTTAAGCAGGTTGTATTTGAATATATCATTAGGAGGGCAAACTGAACAGTCCTCCTTTGCTTTTCAGGTTTTTTGGGGGGGGGGGCAACATTTAAGATGGGTCATTAATTTTATATCAGATTTCACGTAGCCAGCAGTTTTGCTGTTACTTCTCCGTGCCTCCTTCCCTGTCACTTAGGATTAGAAGTATTACTTACAGACTAGTAATTACTTTTGACACATAATTATTATAGTTTTGATGACAAGAAGGCCTTTTCTTTTTCTGCTTTCATAACGTATATTCCTGATAGCACAAGCTTATTGGATGTATTTAAAAGTTTAAACGGCTTGGTTTTAGATTGCACTCCAGGATAAGAAATGAAATGAAAGAAAGAAAGAGGGAGTCCATCTGAAACTTTCAGAGATGATCTCACACCAACGTAGGGAAGCTGAAGAAAACTTCCCAGTCTTGTGGATGCTGAGCTGAGAGTGAGAGAGCAAGCAATCTGCCTCTCAGCAACCCAGCCAGATCCCCGACAGGAAAAGAGTGCTTTTAAAGTTAATAAACCATAGGAGCGTAGGAAGAAGGGGGAAAAAAGATAAAGAAGAAGCGAGGCTGTTGGCAAGGCCACATAAACTACACCAATGAGTGTCTAACCTTGCCACATGGGCATTTTTCCAACTTTGCACTCTGAGTCAGAGGCTGCAGGCCTGGATGAGCAGTTTAAGAATTCTGAACTTTTTTAAAAAGCCAGAAATGATCACAATTAGGAATGTCATGTTTCTCAAGCTGGGGGCTATGTGGGATTTAAACAGGGTGAGTGGCTGGCCTTCCAACGGTACCTGCAGCTGCCTTTCTCAGAAGGTTGGAAATCCAAAGGCTGCCGTCACAGTTTTTGCTATTTCCCTCCCAACCATCTGTCTTGCGTTCTTAAAAGTGGAAGAATGGATGCCTTTAAAAAAGTTTATCAAAAGTACATGTGATTAGAAATGTTTCTTATTGAAGGCTTGAGCTGGAGAGTATCCAAATCAGAGAGCCACTAAATTGGCAAGACCCGAAGGATATGCAATAGGGGTGTGTCTGCTGTAGCTACCCTTTGCCTCAACAAGGCATTTTGTGCCACAATGGCAAGGCAATTTGCCTAAATGAGGCATTTCACTTCACTTTTTGTCCCCAACTGTGGCTGCTGAGACTGCTGGATGTGACTGCTTTTCTTTATTTTTAGAAGGGTGTGTGTTTTGAGTAATGCCTTACCCAAATCTTTGTTTAAAGTAAAGCTTCTCTTACAAGTATTGCACAGTCCTAATATACAACTACTGTTAAGGCTTTGTTTCGACGGTTAGAAGATCAAAGTATGTAACCATTCATGAGTACAGCTTCATTCTTCTTATGATAGACTTTGTGGATTAATTTTTGCTCTGTTGGCAAGAGTACTTATTCAGTGCCCATTTTGACAAATTCATGCACCACAGCAGCCAGTCAATGCATGACAGATCTTGCCTATATTAAAAGAAATGGAAATATTATTTGCAAAACCTGATAAAAGTTTTTATGTGCCAATCTTCCACTGATACATCCCTATCAGGAATAGCAAATTCTAAACAAGCCTACAAAGAAACCCTACAAAACATAGAAACGTTTGAATGAGGGCCTTTTGAGGGATCATTTCTAAGTCTATATTCATTCAGTTTTTCAAACTTTTTTGAAGTGAAGGCAAAGTCTTAATGATAAGACTTCTCAAGAGATGTGAAGGAACTTTCACATATTATAGAAACAGTAAAAGTAGAAGTGTGAGGGATTTCCTCTTTTCAGACTTTATCATCTATGAAGAGATAATTCACAATCTTCTCTCTCTGGGAGATGTGTGAGTCTTAGATATGAAAAATGAGACAAATATATTAATCTTTCCATGACTATGGCAGAAGACACTATCTTATACTATATTGTATAAGGTATGAAGCAGGTCTGAGCAAGTAGCTTATATTCAGCAGAGTAAAGGAACTAAATTGCATTTTTAAATTTATCCTGATTTTTTAAAACAAATTTGAAAAAGTAAAATCAGGAAACAGTGATTATGCACTGTGGTGATTGTTTTTAAACATTTCTGCTTACCTGTGATAAGACCGCTTAAACTAATAATCACCGGTGGAATGGGGATGATTTTCACTAGCTTCACTCTATTTCCTAGTGCTATTTCACCTCTGGACTAGTCTGGTCCTCTTGTCTTCTGAAGCACATCTTTAGGGGAAGGAAAATCAACAAAATCACATCCTCTACAATTCCACTGTTGGAAATGCTATACTGAATCAGAAGCCTCCTACATATAGAAGGAAAACTTCCATCAGAGGGAAATTTTGCATGCAGCTTTTTACTTAAGAAACAAATATATTCTCCTCAAATGCTGCAATATGTTTAATATTTTAATATTTATATTATGTTTAATATAATGTTTTCACCCAGTACGTGAACATAGAAACCTTAATTGCTCTACTTTTGTGAACACAATATGTTCTTCATCCCAGAAATATATAACTAATGATACAACAAATATACGGGAAAATATCATTATTCTAGTGATACTCTGTCATCAGGGATGATTCTGTATTTGAATACATCTCAAGCTATCCAGCCATCGTGGCATTTCAATCTCCCTAACAGCCCTGCTGTTTTCCTTATTGTATGTAATTAAAACAACGCCACTGGGGCTTTTAAAAAGCCCCTCTTTCTTTATAAGCCAACAGAAGGTTGGAATGAAATTCTACAGACAATAAGGATTCTGTTGATTTTTCTATCTATCAGCAGGATAAAGCTCCAAAACTGAACATAATGGGACCAATCTGAGGTGGTGGGAGAAACCAGCAAATCAATCAATCAATCAATCAATCAATCAATCAATCAATCAATCAAGTCTGAATCCAGATTGGTGCTGCAGAGAAAAACATTCCAGGAAAATAATTTCCTATGGGAGAGGCAGCTGGGCAGGGGCTCAGAAGGTTGCCAGCTCTTCCATATTCATCATGTGACTGAGAGTGCACCCCAATGCACACATGCACACCCAGATGCACATGCATGAAGGGAAAGAGGAAGCATAGCCGTGTGTGAACACATAATCAAATAGAGATGCCTCCTGCTAAAATGTTTGGAGGCAAGGTCTGTGTGCTTTCCCTAAGTTATTTGCAGCTACCCCATAGCAGAACTGTGCAACTGTTGTAGGCCCAGAGCAGCTGGTGTTATACACATATTAGCATCACAGTCCCAGACTTCAGCTCAGAGCCTACGAGGAAGAGCAGAAGAAAGAAAAAACAGGCTAAATAGTAACTGAATTTGTAGAATATGTCGGACCTTCTCTAAACTATCCTAATTGTCTCTTTTGTACAATACCTATCCCCCATATAGGCAACATTGGAGAGATGGTTTGAAGCATTTTGAAGCATCATCCAGGACTGATGGCTAGATTATCTTCGAGCCTGTAGTTTCAGATGAGGATGTCCACACTTCAAATCCCTGCAGCCATTTCTTCCCATTCAGAGTGGAGACAGAAGAGGAGAGAAAGAACAGCTGTACTGAATGTGTGGGTTGTAAGCTCCTGTGAGTGCCAATTGGGTTATCTATCTATTTCCTGGTTGAAATCTTACTGCCATCTATCAACAGCTCAATGTAATAATCCTGATCCATCCCTCTCCTTTACAAGTTGATAAGAATATTATCCATTTTGACTGTTTCTTAGAGAAGTTACAAGAGTTAAGTATTTGTCCTTTCCTTCTAGCAATGGCTTATTATAATTTTCCCCCAAGCTTTCCTTTTCTTCATCTTTTTTTGACCACAAGGTCCCCAAAGCTCTGATCATGCCTCCCCTCCCCACCACATACATTTTGTTAGCAATTCATCACATGTGGAATTCATTTTCTTGTTCATATTCTAAGGCCAACTACACTTCAATGTGAAAATTAAATACATTGTTAAATAAGGAAACAAATGCAAATTTGCTTTTTAAACAATATCCTAGAATATGAAAAAGAAAATGAATTCCATGTGGATCATGGGTTTCTGGTGACTGGGAAAGATGTGAAAGGAAAAGAAGGCTTTAAGCTTGCTTTGCACATAAATTATGAGTTCAAGTTTAATAAACTTGTTTATTTTTTCTTTCTTACAAGGGTGTTGTTGTGCCATAAGAACCAACACAGGATGTCTAGTATTTGCAAGGTTCTTCATGTCTGGATGGCTCTTGTTTTGTTCTTAGAATTCACTTGGAATGTAATTTTCAAAGCTCCCCTCCAATAATCTATCCCATGTGGAATCCATTTTCTCTTTGATATCCTCTGCCCAATTCTACTTTGAAATATAAACATTAAGCTGTTAAATGGGGGGGGGGGGGGGGAAGCAAATCTGCCTTAAGAAACAGTAAACTAAAATGGGATTCCACATGTGAACGCAGTGCAAAAAAGAAAATGGGCTTTACATTATTTTTACATTAAACTCTTCATTCGGATCTAAACAAATCAATTCTTTTACTTTTTGCATTTTTTTTAGCTTTTAGCTAAAGGATCTACATCTCCTAGAGAGGAAGATTATTGCACCAATTCTGAGACAAACAAAACTTCAGCAATAAACATGAGGAATAATTTTAAAATACAGACATGTATTTGAGATGGGTGGCTATAAAAATTGATTAAAGAAATAAATAAAATATTGAGCATAAAATTTGGCAATATACATAAATACCCTGATAATTTTGAAGAGAAATGAAAAATTTTTTAAATATTTCTGCCAAGAAAAACATTTGTGCAAACTAAATTAACGTACTAGGGGATACTATAATGATGTCATTAATAAATGGAGGTTCTCCATCAAACTTGTTTAGAGATTTGCAATATTTCCTTCTATTTTATTATTCCAAAAAAGCACTGAATAATTAAATAATTGAAATAAGGTCACTGATAATTACCAGCCTCTTCTTAATAGAACTTTTAACTGGGAAACTGTCAGCGTTTTAGACCAAGCTAAATCCAAAAATGCAAGGGAATTCTTGGAAGCTTGGTATTCAGACAAGGCAGCAATCAACAGACACATAGAGATAAACAGCATCTACACGCTATTCAAAAGAGACAATAGAAAAGAAAACAAAAGATCAGAACATCTCTTCACCAGCAATCATCACCGAGATAAGCAGAGGTTACCACCAGGCACACAATCAAGCAGTGAACAATACCCTAATCAAGGAACTGCCAGAGGAACAAAACAAAACCCACACCCCCACCAACACTGGAAGGGCAGGCCACTGTATATAAACAGAGAGCAAACCCCATCCCATTCTAGCACTGAAGATGTTACCTAGCTGGGTAATGAAACATTTGCAAGAAAAGAACCAAGGTCAGAGAACTCCAAGGACTCCACATAATAGAAATCTCTCTCTCATTCAAAGGCCCCTTTTCTGAGAAGTAACACTAGCATAATTCAGAGGAAATATTCTTCCTTGTTTCTTGTACTACATGTGTTAATCAGTTCATCAGTGCTAGAATGTATTTCTCACTCCCCACATACTTGTATTTCTGTGCTTCTTGGATGCAGTAGCTATCACCAGCACAAATGCTATCAGGTCAGGCAGGATTATTTGTCCATTGTTGGGCAATTGAACAAAAGCTTGAGTAACATTGTAACTCCTTTCTGCCTTTTTCCCCTTCTGTAAACTTCAAGGTACGATTTCTGGGCCAAATGTTGTCTTCCCCTGCTTGATAAACAATATGGCATTACAGCACTTGGCCACCCAATGGAAAGCAGGCAACATCTCTGGAAAGGAGTTTCATGGAACTGATGACCCTGTTGAGAAAATGCTGTTCTTCATGACCCATCCCTGATTCACATGGACAAGATTCACCAAGAAAAATGATGATTTTTGTGCAGGCTTATGAAGAAGATAATCATTCATGTTTCTACTATAAAAGGTCAGTTTCAGGTGGAAATTGAAGGGAAATGGGAGTAATTGTAATTTGTATGAAACTGGGGTGCTGCGTAGATTATACCAACTGAAATATCCTAATGGTTTTCAAAGACAGCCTAAATCATAGTACATTACTGGGGTTCAGTTTGAATATGGCTTCTGCAGAGGGCATAATCTGAGGCCCTGCCACCACATCTGCTCCCAGAAATGTCCAAAAGTTGTGATCAAACCATAATATTTAATGTGACAGAAGGGGAAGAGTATTAAACACATGCTTGGAGAGTAATCGTATTAATGCTTTTCAATTTGAATGAAATCAGATCAAATGTCATTGTTGCCTTGGACCCAGCCCCTGCTTTTTGAAGTGCAGCTTCTGAACTGCTAAAGAATGGTTGCATGCGGGTCTTGGCCCAGAAAATGAATTGCACTGCTGGATTGCAATATGAATAAATGAACCTTACTGAAATGTGGCCTGAAGGTATTTCAAAAAGAGGAATCAACACCCATATAATTGGGAAGGAATAATTGGGAGGGAAGTCTGTTTTATTGTGTAGAAAAGAAGCTTGTCATTGAGGAGTAGAAGTGGTATTAGCAAGTTGTCTGCTATTTTCCAGGCATTAATGATGGTGCTGATATATATGGCTTCAAACTAAATTTATTTACCTTGGAATATGTCTTACTATATATGGTGAAACTTACTTCTGAATAGACTCTCAAGTAGAAGATTGCATGAAAAGGATGCCAAGAGTCAGCACCATGCAACATGCAAGCAGTGGAAAACTATGGCTCTCTTTCTCTTGTGTTATCTACCAATTGATATACACAACCCTGTAATATGCTAAATGAAAAAAAAAAATATGCTATTCAGTATGATAAATAGAGATTTCTGCTATGAACAGGCAAAAATCACATCAAATTTGTTGAAAATGGGCCCTTTGTTTGTACACAATTGTCCTTCATAAAAGCAACAGTGAATTTCAAGTACCTTAAAAAACTTATCTAATTTTAGTGCATTCCAATATTTAGAGGAACAAAAGAGGCACAGTCTGCTGTGAATGACTAATGTTATATATTAGGCTCCTGATCAAAATTTGGCAACATGCAACACACAATATATGTTTTTAGATTCCCTTTTTTTTTCTTTTGTCTTGATTTCTGTTTCCTTTCTTCTGCTTCCCCTCCTGAAGACAGATTTAACTAATTGTTGTCACATCAGAACACTGATAGAACTATATACGTAAGCTGAGACATTTTTTCCACTGTGAATCCATATAGAAATATATATTAAATTGCAGCTTCTCTACAGCTGTCAGACTTATAAGCCAGCCTGGAGCAAAGGAGTATGATAAAGTTTTTCAGGTCTTGTTTAGTTAAGTCAGAAACATTGGGATTCAGCCAAAGTCTCCACCACTCAGGGGCTCCTTTCACAGTCCAAAATTATTTGGCTTAAACATTTCCAACTGTGAGGAGGTCCCATTTCACTGATTACACAGTCATTCACTTTTCCACATCAACATCAAAGTCATTAACAACTGAGTATTATTGCATTGGCTGGAATTCAGTTAAGAACTAGAGGGATGTTGCTTTTTATTAAGATAAAGCTTGTCTTGGTTATGTCACCCATGAAATAATCAATTTACTGTGTTGGTTAATTTCCCCCTTCTTTGATCTGTGAATTAAATTCATCCAATCACGATTTTACATAACTGCCACTACAGTTATAGTACAGAATGAATCTATCCACACTTTCTGTTGAGGATAGTAAGTGTGCAAATGTTGCCAACATCAGTGTAAGTGATCTTTGTAACTTTTGAAAGACTTCATGTAATTTATCAGACTTTTCTAGCTACCCCCAATACTTTATTTCAGTTACTTTCTCCCAAGCCAAGTAGGAGAAATTGTTGTAAGTTGTCTCATTCTGACCCTGATGTCAAAGGAATCTGTCATTAAAGGGGGAAAAAAAGAAAACAAAAGAAAAGAATCATTTACCTGAAAATCACAACAATATGCCTAAACTTACCATTTTTCTCCAGAGTGGTGGTGATGATGATAATACTCTATTTAATCCTATTGTTGGACAATAGAGACATGCAATTTTTTCAAGGTTAGATAATATGTGGCTGCCTAGATATTGCTGAACAAGAGTTCCCAAGAACTCTAGTTGACCAAAGATGAAAGATGCTGGGAAATGTATTTCAGCATCATCTAGAGGGCTATATGTTTTTATCCCGCACATTTACTTAAAAAGAATTACTTGAGAATTACTCCATATTAAGTGGCTTTGTTTTATGTTAGGAATTTTTCACATTTCTAATTGACTTGAACAATAAACTTATTCTTAGCATGTTTCCAATTTTCATTTCATATTTAAAGTAATATAAAGGCAGGAGATAGACATATTTTTAGGCATCATGCCTAATTTTAAGGTCTAATGCAAGTTTGTTCAAGTGCTTTTTTTAAAGGACTTTATGAAGTCATAATTATTCAGGTTTCCTAAATGCAGGGAAAACTGCTCAGATTCCTGACTGAAAATTGAATTCATCATTTAGCTTTTGCTAAATTCTGCTACGGGCAGTGGCAGGCAGGCTACAGTGTATGACCATTGATAGACTTTTGTTGCCTGATTTGCAAGTCTGATATGTCACTGACAGATGACTTCTTTCTTTTTTCATCTAACAAAGATAATTAAATGAAAAAGCCAAAGACAAGAGAAAGTAACATTCTTGGTCATATATAACACCCAACCCAGGGTTAAGCATGTTTAAAACTGTCCTATCTGATAAACCAAGGCACAACTAAGGTACATTACATCATGGCTATTGTACATTGAGTATTTTTTTCCAATAAATATTTATTCCCCTTTTTATTGGTAGTTGAATTGTTTGGGGCTGGATCCAAAGTTTTCCTTGAAAAATCTTTGATTACATTTTGATATGCCTTGGACAAATAGGAAAATAAAACAATACAGTGGTACCTCAAGATACGAATTTAATCCGTTCCGTGACTCTGATCACAAGACGAATTGGTCGCATCCTGAAGCACGTTTTCCCATAGGGTTCAATGTAAATACGGTTAATCCGTTCCACCCTCTGAATTTGGTCGCATCCTGAAGCACATGTCCCCATAAGGTTCAATGTGTCAGCCGGCGTTGCACGGCTAGGAAATTCCCCAGGCGCGCTTTAGTCAGCCCTAGCGCAGAAAAAGGAAGTGCTAATGAAATCTGAGAAAGGCTCCCACGCGCACAGCCGGGAGCGGGAGCTTCCCCCCCACCCCCCACGCTGATTCCTCTTAATTCCGCGCTCTTTCCTTTGTGCATAGCCCTTGGCGTGTGCGCGACAAAAGCACAGTGAAAGCAATGGGGGGGAAGGCTTATGTAGCGCGCACAGCGGAGTGGGAGCTTCCCCCCCCCACTGATTCCTCCGCGCTCTTTCCTTTCTCCATAGCGACAAAAGCACAGTGAAAGCAATATCAGCGTGCTGGGGGGAAAGGCTTATGTCGCGCGCACGCACAGCCAGGAGCGGGAGCTTCCCCCCCCACTGATTCCTCCACGCTGTTTCCTTTCTCCATAGCGACAAAAGCACAGTGAAAGCAATATCAGCACGCTGGGGGGAAAGGCTTATGTCGCACGCGTGCACAGCCAGGAGCGGGAGCTTCCCCCCCGCCCCCGCGCGCTCAGATTTCATTAGCACTTCCTCTTGGAAGCCGCGACCACGTGGCAGCAGGGCAAATGGCCGTGGATCCGGTTCGTAGCTTGAGGCGGAGTTCGCATGTTGAGGTAAATTTTTGCGGCCGGAGCTGGTCGCATCTCGAAATTTTCGTAAGATGGGGCGTTCGTATCTTGAGGTACCACTGTATATCCCTTTTGATATTTGTCAGTCACCACATAATGGCTGTGGGGGTGAGGTCTGTGGCATTTTTTTTATTTTCCCAGATTCTTGACCCTGTTAGCTTTCTGGAAAGCCTTAAAAAACTGTCTTTTCCCTCCAGCACCAGATTGTTAGCTGAGCCTGGTTTGTATGGGATTGACTATGAGACAGCTTTTAGGGGCCTTGGTTACACTGTAATGAGGTTTTTTATGTTATCTTGTGTTTTATTTTATTTATTTATTTATTTATTTTGGTATGGTCAGCTGCCTAAAGTCACAAGATTGGGATGGGTGGTTATATACATCCTATAAACAAACATAAATTTCTACTTGACTGTATTGTAACAATTACAGGGTAAGCAGACATTCAGTGCTAACTACAAAAAGGAACTGCTGGAACTGAAAGATCATAGCTTAGTGGCAGACGATGTGCTTTGCCTACAGTAGATTCCAAAACCAATAATGACACCTGTTGTCAAATGTTCTTACATACTAAGGAGAGTACTTTACCTTAGCTGCAATTTATTCTCATAGCTTTTGAAGCCTTTCCTCTGGATTGTATAAAGTTTTCTACATCAGCCTTCCACATTCTGTGATGTCCTACATATGTGCTAGACTTCAACTTCCATAATTCCCAGCCAGGAATTATGGTGGTTGAGATCCAGCAAATATGGAGGGCACCATTTTAAGGAAAGCAGTTCTTCTTGTTGTTGTTCAGTCATTAAGTCGTGTCCGACTCTTCATGACCCCATGAACCATATCGCGCCAGGCCTTCCTGTCCTTCGCTGCCTCCCTGAGTTTGCTCAGTTTCATGCTCATCGCTTCAGTTTGTTTAGCAGTTCTAAATGTATCTAAATATATGTGATGGTTCCCTCCTTAATTACATCCAGTTAATTCCAGTTGTCTAAAAGACATTTCATAGGAGTGTTTTCTTTGCATCTATACAGTACAACTTTTGGCAGTGTTCTTCAACACTGTCACTAAAAGCCTCTCAATTACAGCATATCCTTTTAACAAGTCTGAAGTAGAATATGCTAAGGATATTTAAACATGTGCCAAGTATATTAAGCCCACTGCCAATTTTAGGCCCTGTAAATTATCCTCTGTTTGCAAGTCAGAGACTGTTGCTGTTCATAGATTGTATGACTGATTTCAGTTTTCATTCACTTCATTCTGTTTGTATGAAAAAAAAATCAAAGTAAATCAATATTGAATATATAAGGAAATATTACTATGAAAGCAAATACAGTTAGAAGGAAATCCAGTTTATGTTTTGAAATATATTCAGGAGACAGTATGTTTCATAAGGGTAGGAAAGCTTAACATTTCATTACTTGTGGCACAGACAAAACTTATTAAAACACTGAAACTGAATACAATATGTTTTAAAAGTATGCATATAGTCATAATCCCTCCCAATCTCTCTTTCTCTCCTCTTTCTCTTTCACTACTATTCTCCTATTCTCCTTCACTGCTTAACAATCCATATGTCAGTGTAGGAATATACCTAAGATCCAAAGGAAAAAAAATTAAGCTACCTCATGCCTTATTAATAATGAAATTAATAAATGAATTAACTCCTCAAGAGATAACAATCAAAATTTCCTATTTCATAGATCACACAGTCAATATGCATTTGTGGGGGGAATGTTAGGTTATCTTAACAATATATAACCATATTCATGGCAGCATATTATCACTAGCTTGTGTTGGGAATTCTTATATAATGTCATGATATAGTGAAAATGTGTTGCTTATCTACTTATCTATTTGTGTGAATAGACATGTGTAAAAAATGGAGTATTCAAAGCAGGGTATGAAGGCAGAAACTTTGTTCTGGAAGAATTCAGCCTATTGCAGCCTACGGAGAATGACAGCTTCAAAGACAGCATATAGTTCTCACGACAAAAGATGGTTCCATAAACAATCATACAGAAATGATTCCCATGTGAATTGAATATCAGTGACACTCTGGTGGAAAAGTAACAAGGTGGAACTGGCCAAGACTTAATGGATTAATTAAGCCACATTAAAAGTTACAAGTGTGTATGGGAACTGTAATCCTTTGGGGACATCAGGTAGAATGAGGCACTATGCATGGTGATCATCCTGCCCAGATTCTTCCGGAATGCAAACCTAGTCCAGCCAGCTAGTCTTTGGGGTGGGTAGGTATGCAACTTTTACTTCAAAAAGCCAACAATAATTGTAAACCTGCATTGTTTCTACATGTTCTGAAGAACTGGATAAAAAAGAACAAGTAGCATAAAGTTGTGATAAAGACAGTCTTGGGGTGACAGTGACTCAGGATGACACTGGCTTAGTGTGATGTCTGAATCCATTCATTGTGGTTTGGAAGATTATGTATTGATGTGGGAGATGGATTTTCCTATCTATATTTAAATCACCCGCAAACTCATTGCAGCATTATATGTGAATCAGGGTTATCTATAGATCAGGTTAATAATCAAGTAAGATTATCTTCATATATATGGGGTGGGGGTAAGTATGATAACTAGGGCTTGTTGCAAAGTTCATATGCAATTCCTTCTTTCCTCCATTATCAGCTTAAAGAACGCTTTCAACACTGCTCTTATACAGTTCAATCCGGTTACGTCAAGGGAGAAAGCTTTCCATAACCGTTCAAATTTGCTGGTTAAATGACATTATTTGGGGTGTTTCATTCCATATAAATTGATTTTAAATGTTTTTTTTTCCCTTTTGCTATTAGACCCCACATGGTAGCTGTCATGCTTTCTTACAAGTTATAAAATAATCAGTCTTTAAAATTAGGTAGCTTTAAATATTCTGCTTGCGCTATTCTGGTTGGAATATGAATAATCTTAGTCTCAAATTCTATTTTGAGGGAACCACAAAATTTGTATGAGGAGTCGATTTGATTTGCCATTTGTATTATTTGTCTACTGTCTTGACTAAAATATAAAGCTTTCTTCCATACAGTTGTTCCTTTATATTTAAAACATATTAAGATTCCCCAAATCTGGATACACTATCCCAGAATAGAGAAAATAACATAACAACATAACATAACATAACATAACATAACATAACATAACATAACATAACATAACATAACATAACATAACATAACATAACATAACATAACAAAATAAAATAAAATAAAATAAAATAAAATAAAATAAAATAAAATAAAAGCATGAAGGATTAATATTCTTGTTGTAGGCATTAATCTGAGTTGCCAGAAAAAATGAACTGTTGACTGATTTTTGTGATTTGTTTTTCACGAATCATTCCTCTCATAGCATCTGTGACTTCATTCATATTGATTGATTGATTTCACAACAGAGTGGTGGTCATCCTTTTCCCAAAATTGAAAATTTTTTTATTTTTCTCTTTCCCCGTCTCCCTTTGAGATAGTCTACATGATACCTACATAAGAAAGAGAAAGGGGCAGTCTAAGGAAAAGACATATGACCCAAGTCAATTACGTATCTTAGCTAACGAAGCCAGGTTTTTATATCATATAGCTAATGAAACATATAGTTGAAGATTCTCTATTAAGACTATCAGATATGAAGATCAAAGTGAATAATAAGCCATGAGTGGGAAAAAAGAGATATAATAAATAGAATATCAGCAAGTGATGGCTTAGGTAATATTGATTATATGGACAGAAATATACACTGTCTTTCATTCCTTAAATTTCTCACTTTCCTCTCTTTAAGGATGTCATCAGCTCTAGCCAGCTATAACTTTCTTTCACTAATATTTCTTTCCAAAATGTGTTTTGTGAATTGATTCTCATTCTTTTCTTTTCTTTTTATGCAACCAAACAACCTCAATATGGCTGTTTTGTATTGGTCACTCACTTTTATACTCACTCCTCAGTCATTCAATATCATTTCATTCTTGATTTTATCTCTTCTTGTTTTATTAGACACACCTTTTAAGAATCCTATACCCACTGTATTTAACTTGCTTTTATGCTTCTCCTGACATACCCAATTCTAATTTACATATATAAAGAAGCATGCTTTTCTAATAGCGATTTTTGTTTCTTTCAACAAATATCCATTCCTCATAGCAGATCACATGCTACCTACTATCTTTCTCACAGAACTTGCACATCTTAAAATTTCTGCATAAATTGTCTGTAGAAAACATTCTACCAAGATGCAAATTCATCTACTTCCTATAGGGTTTTTTTTTGTTATTTATCTATCTTGCAATTATCTATCTTGCATTGTCTGACACAACTACCTTGTCTTTGATACTTAAATATTTAGATCCATTTTTTTAAAAAATGTGTCATATAATCCAACATTTGCTGCCAATTATTTGGATTCTCAGCCAACAGCAGGGCACAGTCAGCATGCAAAACTAGTTGTACATTCCTGTACTCAACCAACACATGTCTAATCACAACCATTCTTTATACATGTATCCATAAATACATTATCAATCAGTCCTCTATACCTACAAAGATCAGAATCATGCAAGCTATGGTATTCCCTGTGACAGTCCATGGAAGCAAAAGTTGGACTTTGAAGAAGCAGGATAGGAAGAATATTGATGCCTTTGAACTTTGGTGTTGGAGAAGACTCCTGGAAATATCGTGGACAGCCAAGTAAACAAACTGATGGATCATCAAACAAATCAACCCAGAGTTCCCACTCAAGGCACAAATGACCAGGCTCAAATTATCCTACCTGGACACATTATGCAAGGGCTAGTTCTCTGGAAAAGACTCTAATGCTGGGAAAGGTGAATGGAAAGAGAAGAAGAGGATGACCAGCAGCAAAGTGGATGGACTCAGTTACAGAGGCAATGAGTGTACCTTTAGGAGACATGAAAGAACAGGTTAGAGATAGATCGTCATGGAGAAAATCTATCTATGTGGTTACTAGGAGTCAAAAACGCCTTGATAGCACATAATCAATCAATCAATGTTCAACTCCACATTCACACAAATCATTCCATTACTGAGGATCTGTTCCCTTAATCACACTTTTTTCTAAATCATGTACATTCATACATTTTTCAGTGATCCATTAAAAAGCAAAAGAAATTATTCTGCCTCTCTCCTGCTTGGCATAAAGCTGTGCTATACTTCTGCAGTGTTGCTCATTGTCAATCTTGTATGGACTCAATCAGAAATCAACATCTTCCAAGCCACACTTGAAATAACTTTAAAGTAATCTTGCTGCTTCTCCCCTTTGTATAGGAAACAATAATGGTATTCTTCCAGCAGTCTTCACACACACGAAAGAAGTCACAGAGCTGGTCTGTAAGCAAACTACAGCCGTATTTTAACCCTTCTCCCATTATATAATCTATGCCTGCAACGTTTCCATTTTCCAACACTCTCATGGCATTAAACTTTTTTCATATTTTCTATTAATATAACACTATGTTGCTGCTGTACTTTGTAGCATAATTCTTTTCACTTTGTTCCGAGCAGTTTCCATATCCTATTTTCCTTGCATCCACTATATTTTGATTTTGTTGGGAGATTAATCTATTTTTCCACAGAGTTTAATAAAACACGTGTATTTTTTCTTCTTGAATTTATGCTGCCTATATCTGCAGTCTAAAATACTCCTAGAATTCCCTTCAGTTTCATACTAAATCATTTAATCAATTTTATTTTTAATTCTAACAACTCTCCTGGATGATCCTTGTTTAGTCCTCTTTAATATTTATTTCCATCAAAATCACTCTGTTTCTCCATTTTTAATTTAACCCATTGCTCACTCTGTTTAAATAACTATCCAACTATCATTTTCTCACTCCATGTATTATGCACTATTTTTCTCTTATCCTTTTTTTTGCACAGTAAAAAAAGTGCATTTTTTTCTCATCCAAGCCTCTTTCACATTGCTTTTTTATCCTTCCTAATTAGTATATAGTGTTACACAGTTCTCTGGCATTCTAGAAAATAATAATTTGCATGTTGTTCAAAGCAGCTTCCACATTCTCTTTTCTTATATCCCCTTTCCATTCTTTCTTTAGGGAATTAATTTATCTTTTCATAGAGGAATCATACTTTCTCCTCCTATTTTCTCTCTTCATTTTTTAGAACTATTCTTTTAATAGTTGTAGAACTGAAAGATTAATTTGTTAATTTGTTTTTCCGTGTTATCGATCAATAATAAATGTAGTAATGCATTTATCTTCTACAACTAATGAAAGAATAATTCTAAGTAAAATAAAGTTTCCACCTATAAATATAGCTTCTAGAACTGTGTGACAATTATTGAAAAAAAAGTACAGGTAGTCCTCACTATCTGACCACAATAGGGACTGGAATTTAGGTCACTAAGCAATTTGGCCATTAAGTGAGCTGATTTTATAAACTTTTTTGTAACAGTTGTTAAGTGAATCACATGGTCATTAAGTGAATCCAGCTTCCCCAATGGATGTTTTTTGCTGGAATTTGCTTAATGACCATGTGATTTTCTTAACGACTATGTGATTTGCTTGATGATCATGTGAGTCACTTAACAATTACAGTGATTCGCTTAGCAACCATTGTAAAAAATGTTGCAAATTGTGATCATGTGAACATAGGGGTCATAAAGCACTTTCCCCAAGGCTGTCATAACTCCAGACAGTCATTAAGTGAATGGATGTTAAGTGAGGACTACCTGCATTGGAAACCTTATAGACAATCCTATGATCTTGCTGGAACGCACTTAAATATAACTTGTTGCCCTACTGGAAGAAAGGCAGAAGTCAGAAAGTTCCAGGTTGCCATTTCCTCTTTGTCTTTGCTCATTGTAATTCTTTTCATATCCATTTTTAATTTGAAAGTACAGCTGGTTACAGCATAATTGTAGATGATCTTCAAGGCTTATACTTAAAACATCTAAAGGAGAAAAGTGGTCTATTTGATTGGCACATTCCATTTTGATATTTTACCACTATCTATACTTTCAGCCAAGACCAGAATCACCCTCAAAATTATCAGGAAAACTTTTATATTTAATGGAAGTGATATATTAAAACAACACCACAAAGTATTGTAATGCATAATAAATGTTCTTTTCTCCCATAATTTTACCTCCATAAGTGAAAACCTGCATCTGCAGCTACTGATGTATGCAGGATCCCCTGTTAATTGAGACTATGATTTATCACAGGAGAAAGCATAATTTTTGCAGTAGAAAAGGTTTGATGCATTAACTTAGTGGCCTTTTATAAAGGAGACTTTCTTTTTCCTTCGAATGAGATATATATCAAAAAATGTGAAAGGGACTTTAAAATGAATAGGATCACACTTTAGGCTACTATAATTAACATTTATGGCAGTTATGAAAATGAGGATTCATACTGTTTTCTTCATTAATTTATATTTCTTCTTTTTATATTTATTTTATTGGAAATATCCTGATTCAATCTAGATATGGCCAAATTAGCCAACAGGTTAAGAAGGAAATAGAAAAAAAAAAAAACCTTAAGTCTTTTAGGAATGTTCAAAGAAAAATAGTTTTATGATTAAAACGTATAACTGATTATTTTAAGTAAAACAGTGTTGTGAAGAGAGAAACAGAAAAGATAGAACAGACTGAACTGAAATAAAATGAAGGAAGAAAACTATATCTGTAGACTTACATCAGCTTACCAGGGTAAGTAAAATTGACCTCAGTAGGACTTGCTCCTAAGAAACAGAACCATGGCATTAAATATCATTGTAATCCTACAGAATAGCCCTCCCCAACCTGATAGCCACCAGATGTGCTTAATTTCCATTCCCATAATTTCCTCATAGAGGAAATCCTTCCTAGTAGAAATAGTACATAGAGTAATACTTTCCTTTCAGTTTGACAAGGATTGGAAAAAGATGTTCTCCAGGTCCTGAGGACTTCCCATCACATTTCTCTTCTCATGGCCAATATAAGTTTCAGTGGGTTGGTACTTTGGTAATGGAGTACTTGATTAGGGTGGATTGTCTTCCGATAGACTTGGGTTTCTAATTTGCGATTGTTTCCCCTGCTGATGAGGATATCCAGAAAGGGTAGTGTGTTGTTGTTTCATTCCTCTCTGGTGAATTTTATTCCTTTGAAGATGTTGTTGATAGTTTCATGTCTTTTCTCTAGTTGTTCCTTTTTTATTATAACAAATAATAAAAAAGGAACAACTAAAAAATTCTTTTTCTTTTTTCTTCATGCTTTTTAGTTTTTTAAAATTTTTTATACTTGGTATTAGTTTTATCTGTACAATGTAATCTTTAATAAAATTATTATAAAAAAAAGAAGGAATGATGGAACAAGCCTTCACACCAGAAAGATAATAGAAGGTTCCTGCAATACATTATTTTACACTCAGTGACCTGCATGCTAACATTTTACATTTCTTTTCAGAAATGGCAGTTCGTCTGTTGTTTTGAAAATGTTTGTTTATAAAGTACTTCAGAAGAAATGGAAGTAATAACAATTTATTAGCAATGTCCTTTTCAAACAGTTTAGGGAATTATCTGGCAAGCTCCACCCTTTCATATTTGCATCACAACATCACATGGAAGTACGTAAGGGAGCAGTCTTTGTGTCACAGCACGTTTCATCACTTGCCTCCCTTACATCCCAACCATTGCCTATGGTGCTTATTCCACTGTGGTTTGTTTGTTTTTTCCCCCCCAGAGGATCCATGTCCTACACAAAGATGCGTAAAAGGGGATACTTATCTAATGATACTTACCTCTAGGACAAAGATAGGGAAGCAATCTTGGTTTTCTTTATGTGGATTTCATCACCATCAGCCATGCTATTTTTCAGTGTCACCTGTTTAACTGGGCTGAGGGTTGATGGTACCATGATTCAGAAACCCTCTTCATGTCTGTCAATGTACTTCTCAGAAGATACAGGTTGAAATAGTGTGGTGCTATCTGTATTTGTCCTATAAAATTCTACAGAGATGTGTTTTATACACTGCCTTGCAATTTACTGCTATATGAAATAGCTGGGCCTCATTATTTTATGATATGACAAGGTAGCCATGTGTCTTCCAGAAGAAAGTTTTCTATTTGAAGGGCTGGTAGTTGGCATTCTTCTATTTGGAGACATCATATATTTGAGGAACTGATCAAACTAAGTCCAGTTTAAAAATAAAAGGCTCTAAGTAAAGAGAATAGGGCCCTGCAGTTGACTCTTATCGGATAATTCCTGGACAACAATGTGAACAGACAAAGAGATCATCTGGCTATTTTTTTTTTTTTCTATTATGGTGATATGTACTATATTTCTGTGTGAGTTCTGGTAACCATTTGAAACATAGATCTGCACATATAAAGTATTATATCCATATTTCATTTAAATGTTTTCTTTCCTGTTTTCAGTTATGGGTTTTCTTTTTCTTTTTTCTTTTGGTAGTGATAAGTGACTGTATCTGGGTTGATACAGTTCAGTCCAGTTTGCATGCAGCAGCTCTTAATTTTTTTCTACATTACGTCATTTTTCAGTCTGTGTTAAATCGCACAAAGCATGCAATGTGTACAATTGCTGTGAAACTTATAACTGAAGTGTGGGATGGGAAGATTGAAAATGCTGGGAAAACTGAGGGTGGGTGGTCCAGCAGGAGCACTGGCAATGTTAGAAGATTGGAAGGGGTGTGTGTATGTGGACAGGTCAGTGGCAGCAGTGGGGTGTGGAGGGGGCATACATCCAAGCCAGTTTCCAAATTTTGATAGTATCCCTGATCCTAGAAATAAAACTACCACACCGTCAATGTTTAAACCATATAAGAGAGAAAGGAGTTTTTGCTACTGTTTTGAGGAGATCTACACTTCCTTAAATGGAAGACTATAAAAATTATTAAGACAGCAGTTCAGTGTTTAAAATCTAAAGTCACACTCCCCTAAATGTTTTTACTCAACTGCTGTCCATTTCAGCGGGACCTATTTCTGAAGTGGCTTGTGTTTGCTTTAAGTTGCACAGTTGGACTGAAAAAAAAAAAAGAATAGTTTAATGAATCTGCCTGAAGATCCCTTGGGTCTGTAAAAACGCAGCAGGAGACAGTTCCTTTCATGTACTGTGTGAATCTCTTTACATGAGAAAACATGTTGGCCCTTATGGCACTACATCGTGCAAACACGTTTTTGTGTCACAAAAGCCCAGAATTAACAAGTGAACTTGACCTAGCCTTTCTTCCATTTGCTTGTTTTTTTCCCCCTCCCTCCTCCATCCAACCTTTGTGCTAAGTGTGTCAAGGTAGACAGGGTTTGCACTTCTCAGCTTGGATTCAGTTTGACATATTATGGGAAACTCTGGCAGAAGTGTGTGCTGTTAAGTAGGTCACAACAGAGTTCTAATAATTAGCATATTGGTAGGCCATACTGTATCAGTCATCAGTCATAAGTAGAAAACATGGAAGAAAAAATGGAGTTGAGTTGTTTCATTTTGTTTTTGCACTTGTTAGCAGAAGAAGCATATCATTCTATGAGTGCTTCCAGCACAATGTTATTTATTTATTTATTTTTCAGCCCCTCACTCCCCTAGTTGCAAATGTTCTTAGCCCTGAGCACTGCCTGAGGCCATAGCCAAGGCAAGTTGCCCATAGTTCCTGATGAAAGCTGACGTGACTTCTGTGGTCAATGTTCCATAGGAGTAAATCGTAAAAATCACATCGGTTGCACTTTGTGCTTCCACCTTGAAGGGTGCAGTAAGGGAAGGCCATGAGAGAACACAAATTCAGCTTTTGTTTTTAACAACAACAAAAAAAGTAAGTTTATGATTCTTTGGCATTTTATTTTAAAAGAAACTCTTCTCAGCAGAAAGAAGGAAAGGAAGGAAGGAAGGAAGGAAGGAAGGAAGGAAGGAAGGAAGGAAGGAAGGAAGGAAGGAGGGAAAAATATTTTTGGAAGAAGGAGATAAATCCAGTCTTCCAAACTTGATTTGCAAATAATGACAGCCAGATTCATTTGGAGGGTGAAATGGGGCTAAGAAAATGGTCTGTGAAACCTCCTGGGGTATGTGCAGGTATGGTAAAAAAAGCCAAGATGGTGGCTATAATGGTGTGATTAATGGTGGTTTTTTTTTTTTTAATGTGTATCGCACATAATTTGTTTTGGGTAGAAGCCTTTTGCCTAAAGGTATGATCTGTATCCCATTTGCTGCTGCTGGTTTTTTGTTGGCTTCTGTTTTTATCTATTACTGTTATGTCTCCTGTACCTGCCTTATTCATTATTTGTTGCTCTTACTTAATCCTTAATTTCTTTCTTAATTTGAACATTCTTAGCATGTAGGAATTTCAGTTCCATTTATTTACTGTTATCTCTCCCTCTTTTGTTTTGGAACTATGGCTAATACCCAACTTATGTTGCTTCTGTGATGGAAGACTCGGAACCATATGAATAAACTGACCATTTGCATACTGAAGAAATATGCAAAGTGGGGTTCCCCAGGGATTGCCATTGGGAGTGCAGCTTTTAAACCTACTTATACCTGATCTGGAGTTATGGTTAAACAATGAGATGACTAAGTTTAGACTTCACACAGACATTCATGGAATCTGATCTGGCAGTGACTGATCTGGAAAGGGACTGGAAGCCACAAACAATGGGAATGTCAACACAGTGTATGGCTATTGTAAAAAAAAGAGAAAGAATTCGAAATACACTTGGAATAATTAGAAAATGAACTGAAAGTAAAGGAGTCAATATAGTAAACCCTTATACAAATCAGTAGTGAGACAAATCAGTAGTGAGACTGCACCTGGAATGCTGGGCACATTTCTGGATACCATGTGTCAAAAAAGGAAATAATGCAAAACATGGCAACCAAAATGATTGGAGCGCTAAAGCAGTTTCCTTAAAATGAAAGAATATATGGGGCTGCTTCTTGAGTATTCGGAAGCTTCAGCTGGTACAAAATTCAGTGGCACGGGCAATTACAGTAGAGTCTCGCTTATCCGACATAAACGGGCTGGCAGAACGTCGGATAAACGAAAATGTCGGATAACACACAGTAACGATTGAGTGCGGTAAAAAAAAAAAAAAAACCGATCCGCTGCGCCTGTTGCAATCAATTTTTGCATTGCGGCGCCGCACCATCAGGAGCAACAAGAAAAAGTACACTCACACTCGCAAACAAGCGGCACACTTTTCTCATAGCCGATTTATGCGTGTTGTGTTTTTTTTAGGGGCATTGGATAAGACGGAATGTCGGATAAGCGAAGGTCGGTTAAACGAGACTCTACTGTATGTGTGCCCCTAGAGTGGTACACATTACACTTCTGGTCCACGAGCTGCATTGTTTGCCGGTTTGCTTCCAGGTCTGATTCAAGGTGCTGATCTTGACCTTTAAAGCCCTTCATGGTATGGGTCCAGGTTATCTGAGGGACTGCCTCTCTCCAATTACATCTGCCTGACCCATCAGGTCTGTCGGAGAAGGTGTGCTGCAGGTGTTGTCTGCCAGGGAATTATATTTGGCAGGTCCCAGAAGGTGGGCCTTCTCTGCTGTGGTGCCCACCTTGTGGAATTTTCTCTCCCCAGAAGTGAATTTAGCTCCATTCCTCTCAACATTCAGCAAGTCCCTCAAGACCTGGCTATGTGATCAGGCCTGGGGGTCCCTGGGGAGATTTTGCGATGGCTTCCTTATTGTGATTAATATCATCCTTTCTGTTTTGTGTGCTTTTTATGGTTATTTTTTAAGTTGTGACTTTTGAAATGTATGTATTGTTTTTAATTAAGTGCTGTATGCTGCTCAGAGTCATTTTTATGTGCGATGGGCAGTTATATAAATATGATCAATCAATCAATCAATCAATCAATCAATCAATCCCGATGGGGTTTTTAGCTTGGGATGAAGACAAATAAGGGGATAAATTATATAAAAGCATGCATGGGTTGAATATGCAGAAAGCAAAAAGATTTTCTCCCTGTTAAATGTCAGGGTCATCCAATGAAATTAAATGCAGGGAGATTCAGGTCCAGGTCAAAGAATTACATAATGCATAGTTAATCGGAGAACATGCTGCCTACAGAGATTGTGATAGCTACTAACAAGATGGTTTTTAAAGGGACCTGGGGAAATTCATGGAAGATTTGCTTATCACTGGTTCACTGGCATCCACAGGAACTCGCCAGTTTCATCAGAATGATGAAAGCAGTGTCAAATGTCATACTTGCCCCTTTAGAGGATGCATATGATATTGCAACCCACACAGAAAAAAGGTGGGGATTCCATCCTGATACCAGGATGCTTCTGATCTCGTGCCTCCTGCCCCCACTGTTGACCCATTATGTTAACATTTCACTAAAATGGGCACCCCATCAGTCTGTCCCCATGTATAATATGACTACTTCGATCCAGTTGCATCTAGAAATGTGCATTTTGATATTTTGATTTGCAGAGTGGAATTGTGCCATCTCTGTATCTTCTGCTTCAGTGCCTTTACATTTTGAAAAACGCTTTTTGCTAGGATGTTACTTGTTATAAATTAGAGCTTTTTTCAAAAAATCCTTCTCATCAGCTTGACAATACAGAAAAGAGAGTTTTAGAGCAGCTGAGAGTGGTAGTGAATTTCATAAACGGGCCATAATAGGTTGCTAGGAGAAAGGTTTTGAATCACATACATTGTCTGCTTCTGAATTATTAGGGCACATCTCACTCAAAAGATTACACATTTTATCTCACAGGTCATTCCATTTTATTGCAGCATCGCCTTTTGCAATGCTATACTGAAAGTTCTTGTCAGTGATTCCATTACAGACCTCCTATTTTGCTGAATTTATATCTCAAGGCTAGAATTCTCTTTGGCTTAAAACTTGGCAAGTGTAATATGAGGTCTTTTTATATGAGAAAGAAATTTACTCCCACTACCTCAAAATTAGTCTGCTCATTTGATGTAGACATCAGCTTTAAACCATATACCTGAGATCTGATTTATTGCAGACCACATTACATTTATTGAAATTTCATGAGCAATCAGTTCACCAAACAAAAACCGTCAACATTAAAGTATTTAGAAGCAACCTGATGCTATGCTTTAGAAGTTGAACATGTTGAGTCACAAGACATGAAGCTAGGTAGTATTTTATTCCCAAGATTTGATTAAGTATTCTGATCCAGTGACAGTTCAATAGATTCTTAGGACTTCATAAAATTAATATGATTTGATTGCTTTAAAACCATGGGAATCTTGATGTGATTATATGGAATCTTGTTTTGGTAAAAGTGGAATGTGTAGATCAGAAATAGGCAAGCAAAAATGTAAACCCCATATGATTAAGTGTCATCATGGCAGTGTTGACTCTTAACCACCACAGAGATTTTTTTCCAGAGCAATCTGTCCTCAGCCTGCTCCTTCAGGTCTTCCAATAGTGTACCCATCAACATCGTAATTGAGTCCATCCACCTTGCTGTTAGTCATCTTCTTCTCTTTCCTTCTACTTTTCCCAGCATTATAGACTTCTCCAGAGAGCTATGTCTTCTTACAATGTGTCCAAAGTATGATAATTTAATAATTTGAGAACCCTGGATTAAATTGTTCAATGAAGTGGCTTACCACTGCCTTTTCCTGCACAGTATGAAATGACGGCTTTGTTATTATCATTAAGCAATCATCTGCCTCCAATATCATCCTATATTGCTGCAGCCCAAAATAGGTGCCTGCTTACATCAGGTGGACATCTGGGATGATCTTCATTCCTTGGTTGATCCTGCTGGAATTTTATACTCTTGGCATATGCTCCCTGTGTTCTTCATGTCGAGACAGCACAGTAGGACTTAGGGGGGAAACCCCATATAAGAATCGCATAAAAAAACTCTGTTGAGGAGCCTCTGCTTAGAAATCAAGCTGTTGAGATCTGATATCAGGTGGAGTATTTCATCTTGGGTGTTGTATATCTCATTTTCTAGTGAAGTCTAATTTCAGCTCCTCCTTCTAGCTTTTAAGATTTGACAGCAGAGGCTATAATGTTTACATGAAATTAGCTTTATATCAGAACTCAGAAGTAGTATGATTGATTTTGTTTATATGGTAGTCAGTACTTGTCCTTCATGCTATGAATGCAAGCATCTGAAAATTTTGCCTCCTTTCATTTTTAAAAATGTTTTCCTTCATAAAATTGGCTTGTTTCATTTCTATAGCAGTCTAAAAAAAGTTAAAATTTGTGTGCATCTATTTTCTAATGGAAAATGATGGTTTTTGTAAACAATTTTCATGAATATATATGATTTTCATGCAGATGTTTTCATAATATGCACAAAGGTTCTGAGTTCTGAATTTCAAAGAGATTCAAACTGTTTAATGATTTGAAACTGCAAATTTGGATACATATGCATTCAAATGTGAACTAAGCAAATTCGCTGTATACCTGCTTGACACTAGACGATTATCTGATGGGTCAGGAAGCTTTAGGATTACTGTATTCTATTAGTCAGTGGAGTAGAGAAGCGTATTTCCAAACTGTGGAGCTCGTTTGAGACAGGGAATCAGGACTGGTGCTTTACTAATGGAGGTGATTGTGGTGATCTGGTCATCCCAGATGCCCTGTTTCTCTACAGAAAGTTCTGCAGCTGGAAAACTATCAGCAGCAGTGTCTCAACAATAGTAATTAACAGAAGTCCTTGAGCAGAGCATATTTGGGATGGATTCAGTCATTAAGACTCAGCCAGCTATATATAGGTCTTCTGTTCTGGCCAATATAAGTTGGCTGGGCTTGGAATACATGGTGATGTAATCTTTCCCCACCCCACGTTGGATATTTTGGGCTCATTTATTTTCAACTAGTCACAAGGAATAAGAATCCATCCCCACCCCAAAACAAAGAAAAGAGAAAATTCTCAAGTTAGGAAAGGTAGAGAAATTTCCATTTATCTGTGTAAGTATTTTTATTTATTTAGTTAGTTATCAAATTTGTCACTGCCCATCTCTTTAAAAAGTGACTGGGCAGTTTACAGAGAAATAAAGTATCACTGTACTTTTAAGGATGAGTTGGGCTAAAAAAATGTTTTGGGTTGTTTCTCAAAAAAGTTGCCTGGTGGTACTTCATCGCCAGCAAAATTCTTCCCTGGGTATACTCAGTTCCTCTTCCTGGGTCACTGGATTATGATTTTAATTAAACCAGTGACCAAGGCTTAATCCTCACCACAGTGCTGTTTTCTTGATCCAGAGCAGCGCATGTCGGCTTGAATTCAAACTGTACTATTGAAAGGAATTCCAAACAAGTGGGTTAGGGCCATGATCTTAGAAAAAAAGGCTTAATTTTCCCTTTCCATGTGGTACAGTCCCAATTCAAATTGATGTGGTAGTTACATTTAGGAGAACATGCCATACTGGTAATGCATTATTAACCAGAATCACTTTGTGAGGAAATCATTAATCCAATCATGTCATGATTTCTGCTGTCCACTAAGGATGGAACCTTCAGTGTAAACATTGAACCAGGCAATTCTTTTGCTTTGTTTCTCTCCTTCAGCTTTAAGAGTAAATTCACACACACATATATAAATAGGTAAGAGATAATTAAATTAGGCCAATTAAGAATGTCAGGTTCTGCTTTCAAACTAAAATATTGTTCAGAGTTCCCTTCTAAGTTTATTGATTTTTAAGTCTCTGAAATACCACTGAGATCAGTTAATCAGTGAATGGTTGTTCAATAATGAGCAACTTTCTGCAATATGGTAGAGACTGCTTGTATTAGTTTTGCTGGCATAAACAAAAAAGTTACCAGAATTGAAACAATTATGATCTGCTCATTGCAATAGGCATTCTTATTCACAGAGTGTATATTCAAAAACCTGACTTGTCATATATCAGCTGAATATCCCAAGTGAGATGATCTGAGTTTATGTGGCAAACCTAAATCTGCAAAGGCTCTGCTTAATGGCATAAGAAATTAGAACTAGACATGAAATCCAGGGACATGTAATTAAATAAATGAGGGCCCATTTGTACCCCTGTGATTGCTCTTGCTCAGTTAATACCAGCCTTAGTTCATTGAACTCATTTGAGTTCTGCATTCTTTTTTTTTTCATTAAACATTCCTACGTTTACCTCCCACATACAGTGTTCTGTTATGTCATGTACTATGAAAGAAAAAAAAAAAAACAAGCAGAGAAGAATAATAACGGAGCTGAAAATTGTGCATTAAAAATAGCCTTTTATAACAAGGTAAATATAGAAAAAAATGTACCCTATTTATGCTGTCATGTGTCAGAAAGAATCAACTGCACTCTACATTAGTTTCCTACGGTGCTTGCCTGCTTAAAACATGTTGACTATTAAACTTTATCCTTCAAAATATTCATTAAATTACAAACAAGGCTTCTACTTTTTAATTGCCTCCTCTGAGCCCTCTCTAGCACCTTGTAATTAAACTTTTGTTTTAAATGTTTTAAAAATCTCACCAAGCACAGCCTTTTCCCCAAGTGTAAGACTCCACATTTAATACACTATGCTTATAAATAGAAAATATGCTATG
This sequence comes from Liasis olivaceus, assembly GCA_030867105.1. NCBI lineage: Eukaryota > Metazoa > Chordata > Lepidosauria > Squamata > Pythonidae > Liasis > Liasis olivaceus. Next base: position 57,393,371 of record CM061349.1, on the reverse strand, counting down.
TAAAATACCATATTGGCCAGATGATTTTTGGCTTTACCCAAAGCCATCCTCTATTAACAATTCATGGTTTTTTTCCTATTATTTAAATATAAAGTAATTATAGACTGTTCTGGAAAAATGGGACATATCTTATATTCATATCTGAACATATTAATTAAATTCAACATATGTATTTATAATATGCAGTGTGTCTCCATTCTTCTGGATAATCCCTTTAATCCTGTTTGAATAGCTAGTTGGAAAAAGTTAATTCCAGGAACATCTTTCTAAATAAATATTTCAATAAACCCATTTTGGGCTTTGTTCTCAATAGCACCTGTTCTGAAAAAGCTGTGAAAATACTCTAGCCCTTCATTAGCAATAAATAATAGGGTGCTTAAGGACAGCATGCAAAATTGGCTCATGTATAATTTGAGTCACACTGGCAAACATCTTCTCTCTCTCTCGCACTTGCTATCTACATAACCACAATGCCTAACCTGAGGTATGTAAATGGACATTTATGTATTCTGAAAAAAAAAAATTAATATTAACAATTTTTATCCAAATTCACCTGAAATGCCACAATGAGTGGAAACGTAAGTTCTGTACTGTATTGAAATCCATCTCAAAATGAAGGGTTTTAATGTCACTGTGCTGTTTTAACTGTGCCAGGTGTCAGCTCAGAAGAACCTTAGTATAAGGCAGTGTTTTTCAACCTTGGTAACTTTAAGATGAGTGGACTTCAGCTCCCAGAATTCCCCAGCCTAGTTGATGGGATGCAGTTTAGAGATCTGAGCTTGAATAGATTAGCCTGAGCATGCTTGTCATAAACTAGGGCTTGGTTATGCCTTTGGCATATTCACCAAAATATGACAAAACAGACTATCCATACTGTTAGCAAGGGATGCTACATACGCTGCAGGTGCGATTAAGGCAGGAAACCTAGTCTACGCCTTATCTAGATTACTGAACAGTGTTATGTAAAAACTTAGATTGACCAAAGCCATGATGCATGAGACAGGTCAGTATCTATAGACTCATTTGGTAATGACCACAACATATGGAAGATTATGACTTTGAAGGTAAAAGGAGTAAATGATACAGTATGAATTAATGAATGAACTGAAAGAAAAATAGATATGTTGTGCCAATGTAAAATAAGAGAAAAGAGAAGGAGATAATAGATCTGAATGAAGGTAGTTTGATCTTTTGGAATGAAGTTAATGAATACACCCAGAAAATTGAAGGTATGGGTTAATTATGAATGAAAGGGCTAAAGTCTATATGGGAAAGTATAAATTGATGTTGTCTAAGTTGTGAGTAAATATGGAAGTAGCAATATCTTGCTACTTGGGGATTGTTGCATCTTATACTCCAGTGGAGGATGATACTGGAAGATGACTTCTGAGAAAAACTATGCAACATTCTGAACAAATGAAACAGTGGACAAAAATATTCTGTTAAGAGACATTAATGGATGGATGAGAATAAGTGACTGGATTATCTGAAGGTCCAAGAATGAACAAGAATCATGACTTGTGAACATCTGCTTGGAAAAGTATCTGTTTGTTTCAAATATTTAAATATTTAATGTTTAAGCATAAGTGTATTCATCATATGCACACATGGAAAAGGAAGGAATAAAAAAAACTATAACTGATTTAATTTTGATGAAAGATTGAGAGAATTAATGAAAGAGAAAAGAGTGATGGAAACTTCTAAATGTGGAGCAACACATTATTTGGTAGTGTCAGGAGTAGTTTTTCAGGAAAAAAAATCAACATAGAAGAAAAGGAACAATGTGAAAGTAGAACTGCAGAAAGAGAAAATATGCAAAGCACGTATAAGAAGGAAAAGTGAATGGGTCAAGAGAGAGAGAAGACTGAGAAAGTCATAGTCAGATGGCGTGAATAAAGAGAGAAAGGTAAGAAGTTTAAAGAATAAAAGGCAGTATATGAAACAGTGCATGGGTTGTCAGAATAGAAAAGTAGTAAGGTAATGGTTAGTTTTAGCTATGTTTGCTTTTCTTTTATGTATATCTTGCTTTTTTCCCCTTTTTTGTGCTTATTAGTTCTTACTGTTATTCTGCATAGTGTGCCCTACCCAGAAATGGAATAGGATGATGTGAACGTATGTATGCAGGACAGGTACTTATTTTTATGCTAATCTGATATGGTAGTTGGTTCTAAACCCAGTAGACTGACCTAATATTATTTCTACCCTGTTATTTCTACCCAATTGTGAATTTTCCATTTTGTGATTTTTGTCTGTGATTGTTAATGTGCCCATTTTAATTTTGCCAGTTTGTTGTTACTTAATTTTGAGAATACTGTAGGTAAGGAGAAGGAGCCAGTGATGATGATATCATCTTAAGACTCAAGAATAAAAGAAAAGTCCTATCAGTTAATAAGAGCAAATCTCTTAGCGTGAACCACCACACTAAAAAGAAAATGAAATGCTGTAGTAAGGCCAGCATCTGCTGAGAGAAGGTGAGAGGCTTTCCAAAAAAAATAAAAAAGGTAAAATTCAATTAATTCCCCCCTCCTGCACAGCTGAGTGCCCATCCTCCATCTTTTGTCAAGCTGTTGTAATTGCTACTTATTCCCACAAATCAGCCCAATTAAGCATGTTATACAAAGAATTCACAGTTGAATGCTAAGACCTGGGGGATATAAAATGAACAAATGGAGGACTTCCATGGTGTGCTTTTGACCAATCATCTCATCGTCCTCTGAGCCTGTCAGGATGCTGAGGCAAAGAAAGCCTGAATTTAACCCCATACTTAAACGGCAGTGACAATAAATGCTTGTCTAATGACAGTTCCCTTGTGTTTGTACTCTCTTTCTCCTGGGCCCCATTGCAAATCAGAAATTCCTTTTTTGGGGGTGGGGGTATGGTGAAACATTACTGCTCAATGAATGCCATGGGACACTTCTTAAACAAGTAGCTTTCAGAGGAACACAGCCAGTTAAACCAATGAATTTCTTCCTGGTGATCAGCCTCTATGAGACCAACACCTGTAGGGAAGATTTCTGAGCATTACAATGCAATGCAATCTGAAGAGTGTGCTGCTCACTCAGAAAATGACCTAATAACACTTTCCATGCATCAGAAAAATGGAGCAATATTACATTGTTAAATGAGTTTGAAGCTCCGGCTAAAATCTGCTAATTAAATCATGAAAACATTTTGTGGGAAATTTCAACTTCTGAAAGCATGTAATATCCTTTAATTTAGGAAGGTGGGTAGATTAACTCTTTTGATGGTTTCTTCACTCATCACCTCTTTTTAATTATTGAAGCACATTACCATTTGAGAGACTGAAATTTAAAATATGGATTTATATTCCAAGGGCCAAGAAGAGGCAGCATCTCTCCTCCCCACTTTTGTGGTTGAGGTTGAGGGAGGGTGGGGAACACTCTAACTTTTTCTCTACCATTCATTTGTTACCAGATGGCAAATCCCCTGATATCAGTTTAATGAGATTGATCAAAATCAAAAGTGAGAATGCTGAATGTCAGTAAATAGCATTAGGAAAACAGGGGAGAAGAATGAGAGAAATCATCATCATCATCAATCATCATCATCAATCATCATCATCATCATCATCATCAATCATCATCATCATCATCACCACCATCATCATTTCTATTGGACTCCTTACCTATTGATCACAAAGCAGTGTCCTACAAAAGTGCATAGCTGGCTGGAACCTTGATACATATAGTATCATTACTGTCTTTATTGCTGTCCTTATCATTCTTTATGGATAATGATCTGCAGTTTGTCCATGTAATCTGTTCCTTAGAGAAGAATATTGGAGACAATTCCAGAATCTATGTCAGCTTCTAGGATTGGCTATAAACCTACACCGAGCGTCCAGCTACTTCTGCCAAAACTGTATGTGCTATGGAGCTATTGTATTTCAGCCTCTAGTAGCCAGTGGAAATTTTTCCACAGACAGCAATGAGTTTTGAATTAGGTCTCTAATTATGTGCAACCAGTAGACTGTGAAAAAAAAAAAAAAACACAGACCAATCTAATTACAGAGCTTATATGAAGGCTGTGTGTAATGTATGCTGGGGGAACCCTCCTCCCCAAATCTGTATTGCCAAATTTCAAATTTTGTGGTTGTTGAAATTATTCCCTTTATGAGATACAGCCTACTTCCTGACCATGATTTATGAATGTGCATAAAATGTTTTTGGCAAAGACTGGGGAGTAAATAAGGAAAACAGAAAATTGAGGCAGAGAAACCAGGATGTAGGAGGAAGAACCTGTTTGTGACAGTTGGAGCACTATCTCTATAGCATTGACAGCTAAAGATTTCCAAGCTGGTATCTCCCTCACTTTCTCTTTCTTCTGCCACCCCCTACATACATACATACATACATATAGGGGACAGTTACTTTAAATCACAAGAGTATCATTTAGGCAAATGTCAAATATGCTAGAAACAGAAATTCTCTTTGCCTTACACATGGAAAGTCTGAGGCAGAAGCTCATATCTATTTTGTAAGACTTTATCTAACAAAGACAGAATCTAGCATAGTTAGGTACGCTTAAACCCCATATGTTTCAGTGAGATTTAAATATGAATAACTACATAGCGGATGGCACTGATATCTGAGGTTGGGAAATTTAAAAAACCAGCTACCCAATTATCATCTTCACATAAAATCCCCAGTGGTTGTCTCAGCATGAAAGCTATAAAAGAGGAGGACACATTTCATTATCTATCACCAGAAGACAATAGAACCGAAAGCAGCCAAGAGAAAAATGGCCACCAGAAAATTTAGTGCTATGGAATGTGCACTATATTTTTTGCCATTTGCCATATTTATTGAAAAATCAATGTCAGATCTCCCCCAGTGTGACTGTGGCCTGACAAACTCTTATTATAAGGTAATATTCTATTATACCCGTTCATCTAAAACTTTTTTGCTGGAGTAGCAAATATCAATAGCATTTTTGTTTGAAAAGCCTTCAGAGAGGAAAGGAAAGAACTGACACTTTAAACAGGAAGAAGATGCTTGGGGCGGATTGTTGGAGGAAAATAAGTTGGGTAAGCATTAATTCATAATCACAATCAAAATTTTGGTGATAATATCATATACCTCGCATGCACATGAAACATTGTCCAACCAATCATTGGTCTCACAGTCTATGATCAGTCATATCCAAAAGGGCAAAAGAGGAAAAACACCAATACAAAAATAACCAATATTTACAGTATAAGTAACATATGTTCAAATATACAGAGAACCGAACAACCCAAAATTAAAAGAAAAATGCCCAAGAAGAAGAGACAGAGAGACAAGCCCATATGAATAATGCAGATTATTATTTGAAATTCAAACCCTACATTTTCACTTTTATTGTCATTACCCTTGTCAATAGCTGCCTAATTCTTACTTAATTAACTGTCCTTATAAAGCATCTTGTTTTTGTATACTGAAAGATGCTGGACAAAACATAGCAATACTATTTTAAATATTTGCACCACAAAATTCAAACCTTAGTCAACCTACCAGAATAATACTTAAAATAGGTCAAAGTAACTAACTTCAGACACATTTCATGATAAAAGAGAGAATACCACTGTCGCAGCTGACAATCTTCTGCTAGTTTCAAGGGCGCACTGATTTAATGAAAGGACACAAAACAATGTAATCTCAGCGTTTGAAGTGTATGTTGCCAAATGCAAGAGAGAATATATCCAGAAAGGGGATTTCTTAAAAATGATTTATCCCAAAAGACAGTATTGAGATATCTACAAATATTGATTACTGTTTGTATCAGTTCTGAATCAAAAGTTTTGCAAGTTACCATTTTTCTTTAAAATGGTGAATTTCATAAATTTGGATTCTGAGGGCTTACAGGGGCATTGGGATGAGATGGTGACATCATTAGAGGAAGACATGGCAGGGAGGGTAGTGGTGTTGTTTGAATTGTTAAAAAAAGAGATGAAAATGGATGTCTTATGCTTAAAAAAGGCTTTACACACATATTTTTCTCATTAGTTTCACAAATTACTCCCCCAAATCATGAGGCCAAATTTCTGCATTTTGCTACCAAAGTTTTGTAGTATGTAGGATTGCTTATGGTTGGCCATACACATACAGTGGGCAGTGGGATGTCCTTTACTGATCTTTGAAAGTAATGCCGCATAGAGAGATGGTGCAGAATGGTCCACCTATTCTCTGTTCATTCAATGGAATATATTTTCAGAGTCTTTCTTTCATAAATTCATTTCTGTATCACCACTTTGCACCAACAGATGATACAGAAATTACAGGTGAGAGTGGTACTCACATACTTCACTTATATGAGGTTGCAAAATGTAAAAGTCAAGTATAGCAAGAGACTTCTCTAGATGTTGGAAACTCTGATTGCAAAATGTTAAATATCTACAGAATATCATATGCCATGATAACAGCTTCTCAAAGTCTGCAGACAAAGGGTTCCCTACCTAAAGTACCATTCAGCTTCTTGAGTATATGCTACTTCATGAAGAGATGAATCTGAATTTCAGCTGTTGGCAGAGAGATGAATTTGAAAACTGGATGATAGCAACAGCAGTGGGAAAGAACTACACTCTTCAGCTCACTGAACCTTCATGAAGCTTCAGATTGTTCATCAACCCCCAAACATTTATTATATGAAAATAATATATTTTATATTATATGAAAATACTTTGACTAATAGTGCTATGAATAACAGTAACAACAACAATAAAGACAACTCAAGTCTGCTCTCATTGGCAGCTGACCATCCTATCCTGGGTAGCACTGTCTTGCTGCTAACCACCTCACTTTCAAGACCAGGGACTGGCATGGAGCTCTACAGAGACCCCAAAAGATTGATTGACCCCAATCAACCTTTCATCATTTATCAGCCACCAATTGACCCCAAGACATTTACTGAGCCCCTTTTGGCTCCCAGCGATTTATCGACCCTTTGGATAGTCCCTTAGGGGTCGATATTGACCACTTTGGGGAACCGTGAACTACACTCATGTCTTGTTTCTGTACTTCCAGAAGCCTTTGATTGGCCTCCATGGGAAGCAGGTTAAAACATATTAGCCACTATGATGCTGATGTGGTAACATGTTTATCTCAGTTCATTTCTGAAAAAAAGGTTTTACTGTGAATAACATTTCCCCCAATCAACTTGATGGTAATGATTTACAATTATGTATTCTATAATACTTTATTTATTTTACTATGATAATTATTATAAAAATTATTTAGACCAATTCTTTAAGGTACAAAGTATACCAGCAGCTGAGTGAGATGTGCTGCTGGCCTTTCCCACAGCTTTCTTGTGAAAGTTGGCATGCACCAAGGCTTGGCACTATTGCTATTGCTGTTCATTCTCATCATGGATACCATCACTCAAGATCTGCATCACAGTGTCCCTGGGGCCTTAATGATGTCCTGCTTCCAGCTACCACCAGGGAAGAACTGCAGCACTGTGTCCAGACATGGAATGACTGTCCTAGCCAATTTGATTTGCGGCTCAATATCAAGAAGATTGAGTATCTAGAGACCAGCCTGGGCACCTCCACCATCCAGGTCAGTGGCAAAGATTTAGTAAAGACAAACTTCTTCCATTACTTGGGATCTCATCTGCAGAGTGATGGTGGTAATAATGGGGAAATGCACACAACGATGAATGCAACATGGCTGCGGTGGGGGGAGATTACTGGAATGCTCTGCAATAGGTGCAGCCAATTCAATTAAAATCAGAAGTGTATAGAATGATGGTTCACCCAGTAGCACTGTATGGTGCTGAGTGCTGGCCAACCACCAAAAGTGCTGAGCGCCCTTCACATGCCATGGACTGTTGGTCATTAGACATCTCCCTTCTCAACCATGTCAACAACGATACAGTCCTGCAGCAGATGGGTGTTGCACCAATAACAGAGAAAATATGAGAAAAACACCTACAGTGGTATGGCCATGCCCTACGAGCAACACCCACACCATCATCTGCACTACATACCACTTTAACACCGATGACAAATGCCCACATGGAAGACCAAAGCAAAGGTGATAGGACACAATTGATGTGGACATGAAGATCACTGAGTTGGACCCAGTTGCTGCATTCAATCATGTGAAATGGCAGTCGTTGATCTGAAAAGTGGACCCTGCACCTGTAGGAAAATGTTAGGAAGAAGATTTATACCAGTTCTTTCAGGGAACAGGTATACTTTGGAAAGATGTCAGGTAGGGTCCTAGTTTGAAGAAGGTCTGGTGATGTTCTGTCTGATAGTCTCTTCCTCTGTTGATGAATTTCCAAAGTGTATAACAGCAGCACTTGAAGTCGCATCAGATGGGGAGGGTACCATTATAACTTCTTACAATATTCCAGAACAAAACTGCATCAGACAGATTGCATAACATTTAATGGAGCTCAATCCAGCCACCAAATCTGTTTGAAGCAGATACCAGCAAATGCCAAGTGCTCCAACTACCATGTCCGTATCCCATATAAACTAGAATTGCCAAAAGAACATTATCCCTGCATGGAGTCAAGTTTTCTTCTCCGTCAACAATTAGCAGTTCATCATATCACCTGCTCATCTCTCTGCATCTACCCTACACAGGTTGTTACCAGTGGCAGATACAGGGAAACACATATATACCCATAAAATCCAGAGATTTCTATAAAACATAAAACTGAAGAATGAAGAGAGAGAACTGGAAAGAGCATTGATTGTGGCAATGTTGCCCCAAGACATTTAATTCATTGATAGAGATAATGGTTCATGTTAACTTTGATCAAAGTACCCCTTGCAACCCCCCCAATGAAAAGCAGGCGAGCAGCCATGCAGCTTTGTTGGACAAAATTAATTTCTCTACATACACAGAATCCAGTTTCCTTGAAGTGATGCAGCCAAGTTGGACTAATTGAAGGATTAACACTTCTAACTGAAGGATTGAGATGGTTGAAGGATTGACATGTTTGAAGGTGATGTCTGCAGCATGAAGCACATTGAGAGCTGGAACATGCCTCCCCTGATGCCAACTCCATTCCATGTACAAAGGAGACTAGATTGGCAGGGAACCTTGCTGTATCCCCTGTGGGTAGAAGATTTAGCTAAGAAGGGCAAAGACAAGCTCTGTCCTCTGATATTCCAGAGGTGGCGGTCTTATGTCACCCAATATTTGGACTGGACCTATTTTTGTCTTTTTTTGCAATAATTCAGAGCTTTCAGATTTAAAACATTATAGTAGAGTGTGTGTGGGGCTGTGTCTGTATATATCCATCTATCTGTGTATGTGTCTGTCTTTCTGGTTGCTTTGCATCCCCAGTTTTCAAGAGCACTAAGACAGTACAATTCTAGCTTATAATTAAACCAACAACTTCCCTCTACTGAGCAGCATTCTAGTGGGTGCTGCCATATTCAACATGAACAATATCCTTGTCTACTGCTTTAACAATAGCCACTCCTCAACCTCACCTGCATGTTGAGCCCCTTTAATATGAAATGCTAACAGCTTTTTTTTTTTTTGCTACCATTGGGCATTCAGGCTGGTATCCTCCTGACACTTGGAAAGTGGCTTTGACCGTGTTCAACTCCTTTCACTGTGGGGGGTTAATCTCATAAAGATTTCAGCCACACAAGCACTGGTGTCAGGGGTATAATGATTACTTTGAAGTCTGTTTGCTTTCCAGTGCATTGAAACAGTTTAAACGTTCTAGAAATAGGATTAGATGCCCCAGTGAATTCATTTCATTTACCCCCAGCAGTGGTTTTCCAATACTATATGGTGTTTACATGGTATCAATTTAGACGCATGCTGATTTCTTAGATTCATCCGCTCCCCTGTCAAGTTTCAGCTAGATTTTGCTTTGCTGATGCTATTATAGGGCAAATTGTACAAATGTGTGTATGTGCAAATGTAGGTTTAAGAGATTTGGGATTGTGATAATGTCTTTGTAAAACTTTAAATTTACCTAAGCAAATGAGCCAATTTAATTTGATGTCTGTTATCTGCTGGAGTTAAACCTAGGTCATATATAGGAGGAATCTCTGGGCAAAAAGAATCAAAATTCAAACATGATGTCAGGAAAACAGATTCCCTGGGTGAATATTACCCAATAAGATTGGTAAGAAATATTGAAATCTTTTGGCAACAAGAAAGTATTTGAAGATTCCCAATCAATTACTGGAAGCCAGTGCTTCTTGGACTCAAAGTCTGACTGTGTTTTAATTCAATTTGCCATCCGAATCAAGTTATTTCAGCTGAAGATATCAATTTTAGATAAGTAATCCACTATCACTCAAATTTCTGAAATGTCTTTGTTTTAGGTTATATAATGTATATTATAAATGAATTAATCTTAGAAGCTACATTTCTTCTTGTCAAAGGAGGAGAAATAATCTTTTTAAGATAGTTTTTTTAAAAAATAATCACCTTGAAATAAACACACACACACACTTACTTATTTACTTTTACTTCTTGACCTCAAATTCTTATTGTCAGAGCTCAAATAATGTACATTTTGTCATAATTTTGATATAAAGTAGAATTTGATTCCACGATGTTAATTATAAATCCCTTGTGATTTTACAATCCAGCTAGATTTTAAAGGGCTTGGTGATGTGTTTCTTACAGGTAAATTAGAATTTTAATATCTGGGCTTAAGCCAGCAACAATTATTCTAAATATTAGCAAACAATGTAATAATTTTGCTAAATATAAGCAAATAATATAATACACTATAATAACATTATACAATTTTATTTATTCATTCATTCATTCATTCAATTTGTATGGCCGCCTATCTCAGCAATTGATTCTGGGCAGCAAACGATCTTAAAATAAATTAAAAACAAATTTCTATCTTAAGTACAAAAATTAAAATGTCACAATCAATGCTTATTAGCACAACCAGGATACGGGACCCTTCACACGTTTGGGGCCCCTGGTTGGGGCACAGAGCCAGGTCTTTTGGGCCTTATGAAAGGCCAGCAGGGCCAGGGCCATCCTAATCTCTGGAGGACGAATGTTCCATAGGGTGGGTGCTACGTCAGAAAAGGCATGCCTCCTGAGCCCTACCAACCAGCACTCCCTGGCCAACTATACATATATAATGTATTTGTCTATAGAAAAGTATGTCCATAGGACTTACTCTCAGTATATATAGGATTTCAGTGTTGTTGATTGATTCATAACTGGGATTATAAGAAGGAAGATGCATTTACTCTGCAGTTACCAGTGACTCCCAGTTTCTTCTCTGAAGATTGGGGAATTGCTTACCTCATGTGGGATGGAAACAGAAGGAGCCCAAATAAAAAAGTACTTTTATTGACTGAGCAGTTCTCTTCCCTCACAGATGACTCATGTTCATTAATTGCATCAGAATCCAAGCCAATCTTCCTTTTGATTAAAACTTGTTAAGTCACCCCTTTTTTAAATACTTGGGTTAAAAGATTAGTACTGTTATCTTACTTGCTGTTTTTCCAAACTACTACTACTGGTACCACTAAGATTACTGTTGCTGCTACATCATCATGATTATCCAGACTTTTGGACTTCAAATATCTCTATCTGAAGTTCCTTTTTTTGGGTCACTTTTATGTTAGTATAAAAGTAGTGATATATATATGATACACACATGTGCATATATACAGTATGTATACATATATCTATCTATCTATCTATCTATCTATCTATCTATCTATCTATCTATCTATATCTATATCTATATCTATATCTATAAAATACAGTGTATATATATATATATATATATATATATATATATATATATATAGCGGCTGGATAGCGTAGTGGTTAGAACACCGCCTTTGATGCAGGAGACCGGGGTTCAAATCCCAGCTGGCACCTACCTTACCAGTAGGGGTCCTTGGGCAAAGACCCCCTAACGCTTCACCTGCCTACCTCAAATATGAGAGTGACACGAACTAAGAGAGTCATGCCGGCTCAGATGTCGCCCGGATTAACAAGGTCTGCGTCAGATGTTGGGGAACCAGGACAATCTGATGTTAAGTGGGCTACTGGAACAAACCATACATGGACGAGACAAGAAAACCTGGAATTGATGGAATGCTACTATAACAGCAGACCTAATGAGAGGGGATATATGAAACGTATGAGGGAACTATGGATAGACAGAAGGCCTACATCCACACTAACTGAGAAACAACTAGTTACCCAGCGCTTCAACATAGTAAAGAGGAAGCTGCTCTCACAACTTGAGATAGACCAACTCTACATTACAACCCGGACTCAAGCAGACCTGGAAGAACAAGCAGTTGTGCAGCCAATGCCTGAAGCTGGAATGTCACTGCCACCCCTTCCATTACAGAGCACAGCAGCTGATATGAGGCATAAGATCATGGATAAACTAGCTATAGTCAACCCTCGAGTCCGATTACCAAGGCTCAGTGGAGAAGTACCATCAGATAGTATGCTAGAAGATGCCAACAGAGCCCTCCAGACAATCCCTACTACCACCATAACTGAAACCAATGAATTGGTATATGCTACAGCCACTGTAATCCTGGAACTGCTTGGCTACACGATCAAGAACAGCAATACATACCCACCCTGGAAAATGAGATTGGAGGCTAAGATCAAGGCAACTCGGAGAGAAGTCAGTCAGCTGGTGGAACTACAGAAGCGTGTGGAGATTAAGGATAAGACTCGGCTACTGAAAAAATACACGGGCCTGACTCCATCTGAAGCCCTAGAGACTGCTAAACAAAGGCTCACAGCACTGGCTACCAGGCTAAGGAGATACACGAGAGAAGCAGAGGCCAAGAAGATAAATGCCCTGTTCTCCAAAGAACCATCCAAAGTGTACTCCCAACTGCAGTGCAACCACAGAGTATCAGCTGAGCCACCAGCAGCAGAAACTGAACAGTACTGGAAGAACATATGGGAGAAAGAGAAGACACATAACACCAGTGCAAAGTGGCTGCAGGACCTGAAAGCAGACCACAGCAATCTCCCAGAACAGGAACCAGTCACCATCACAGTAGCAGACATCCAACAGCGGGTCAAGAACATGAAAAGCTGGACAGCACCTGGCCCGGACATGATCCACACCTACTGGTGAAAGAAACTAACAGCAGTGCATGAAGGCCTAGCAGCACAGATGAACCAACTGCTAGCAGCAGGCTCCCACCCGGACTGGCTAACACAAGGAAGGACAGTGCTGATCATGAAAGACCCTCACAAAGGAACAGCACCATCCAACTACCGGCCAATAACCTGCCTCCCCACAACATGGAAAGTTCTATCAGGCATCCTAGCTGCCAAGCTACAAGACCATATGGGCCAGTACATGAGCACAGCTCAGAAGGGCATTGGGAACAACACCAGAGGCTCAAAACACCAGTTACTCATAGATAGAACAGTCACCCGAGATTCAAGGTCTAGGCAGACCAATCTGAGCACGGCCTGGATTGACTACAGGAAAGCCTATGACTCAATGCCGCACACATGGATCTGTGAATGCCTGGCGCTATACAAGGTCAACAGGACACTAAGGACCTTCCTCAAGAACTCAATGGGACTGTGGAAGACAACACTGGAAATGAACTCAAGACAGCTCGCACAAGTGGCCATCAAGTGCGGCATATACCAAGGTGATGCACTGTCCCCACCACTGTTCTGCATAGGCTTAAACCCCCTCAGCCAGATAATCACAAGGTCTGGATATGGGTACAAGTTCAAGAGTGGAATCACTATCAGCTACCTCCTCTATATGGATGACATCAAGCTGTATGCTAAGAGTGAATGAGACATCGACTCACTGATCCACCTGACAGGGATCTACAGCGAAGACATTGGGATGTCATTCAGACTGGAGAAGTGTGGCAGGATGATAGTAAAGAGAGGGAAGGTAGTTAAGACCGATGGAGTGGAATTACCAGTGGGCCACATAGCAGACATAAATACCTTGGTGTCCCATAGTCACACGGGAACCATGAGGAGGAGGCAAGGAAGACAGCAACATCCAAGTACCACCAAAGGATAAGACAGGTCCTGAAGAGCCAGCTCAATGGGAAGAACAAGATCCATGCCATCAACATGTATGCCCTGCCAGTCATCAGATACCCTGCCGGTGTAGTGAGCTGGCCAAAGGAAGACATGGAGGCTGCCGATGTGAAGACCCGGAAGCTCCTCACAATGTACGGAGGTTTCCACCCCAAGTCCAACACCCAGAGACTGTACACCAGCCGCAAAGAGGGCGGGCGGGGTCTGATGAGTGTCAAAGCCACTGTCCTGGATGAAACCCGGAGTATCCAGGAGTACATCAGTAAGATGGCACCCAAAGATGAGCTGCTGAGAGAATGCCTCAGGCAGCAGCAGACATGGGAGGAAGTTCAAGCGGAGGAAATACCATGGCAAGACAAGCCCCTGCATGGGATGTACCATCGACAGATAGCTGAGGTGGCTGACATTGGGAAATCCTATCAGCGGCTGGAAAGGGCCGGACTAAAAGACAGCACTGAGGTACTGATCATAGCAGCACAAGAACAGGCACTAAGCACCAGATCCATAGAAGCAGGGGTCTACCACACTAGACAGGACCCAAGGTGCAGATTGTGCAAAGAGGCCTCAGAGACAGTCCAACACATAGTGGCAGGGTGTAAGATGCAGGCAGGAACAGCATACACTGAACGGCACAACCAAGTAGCTGGCATTGTGTACAGGAACATCTGCACAGTGTATGGGCTAGACCCCCCCCAAGTCCAGATGGGAGATTCCACAGAAGGTCGTGGAGAATAACAGGGCTAAGATCCTGTGGGACTTCCAGATCCAGACAGACAGGCAGGTACTGGCTAATCAACCAGACATTGTGGTAGTAGACAAAGACCAGAAGACAGCGGTAGTGAGAGATGTAGCAGTGCCAAGTGACAGCAACATCAGGAAGAAGGAGCATGAGAAGCTGGAGAAGTAGAAGGGCCTGAAGGAGGAAATCGAGAGGATGTGGAAAGTCAAGGCCAAAGTGGTCCCAGTGGTGGTAGGAGCACTCGGGGCCGTGACTCCTAAGCTGGGAGAGTGGCTCCAACAGATCCCAGGAACAACATCAGAGCTCTCTGTGCAGAAGAGTGCAGTGCTAGGAACAGCTAAATTACTGCGCAGAACCCTCAAACTCCCAGGCCCCTGGTAGAGGACCCGAGATTGAGGAAGACATGTACCACCCATAGGCATGAGAGGGAAATTTTTTATTTTCATATATATAATATACAGTATATATACACATATATAATATACAGTATATATATATATGTATGTATGTGTGTGTGTGAATATATGTATATGTATATGTGTGTGTGTGTATGTATGTGTATGTATGTGTATGTATATATATATATATATATATATATATATATATATATATATATATATAATTTAACACAGAAAAAAGTCCAAGAAAAAAACAAAAGTAATATTTTGAAGCACTACACCTTTGAATCCTATTCCATATTTATTTTATTATCCATACTAAAAGAGACATACAAATTGCACCAACCTAAATCTATACATGTTTCTTTTAACTTTCTGACAAGGAAAATGCTATCATAGGAGAGGTACAGTTGTCCATATTTGAATTATAATAGGTACCTCAATTTGGATCTCAACTTTTAAAAAATTAGACAAGACCACTGAGTTGGAAATAAATCATTTAGCGCAAAAAGCTTTGTTTTAGTAGCATGTATTCCTCTAATGATTCCTTACATTATAAATCATTTCATGAATTTCCAGTCCCAACTGAGGCATTTTTTTTTAAGTGCTGGAATAAACTCTTCCTCACTTTGTATCACTGCTGGGAAATACTATGGAGGTCTTTGGCGGCGCATGCTGTATGAACAAACACCACTTAAGCCAGGGTTGGCTTTCTAAACAAGTATTTAATCTCCTCATTAAAGATATATGAAACTAGAAATCAATGTGCACTGGTGGTTAGAGCTTTTTAGCGGAACTAATGGCTACACCTTGTCTAACATTAGAAACTTCACTTGTGGTTTACAGCTGCTGCACATGAAGAAACATGAATCCACAACAAAGGATCTTAGGCAGCTTTAATAATTGTATTGTGAATTCAGAATAGACAGGTCACATAAATATATTACTGGTACTATAAAACATTTTCAATTCACATTTCAGCATCTTAACTGGAAGCAGTGAGTTCTTAAACCATATGGCACCAGATGACAGGCAGTAAAATATGTTATATACTAGACCCAAACTTCAGAGATGCATGTGGTGAAGTACAGAACTGTACACTGCAAATAATTATAATGCTGTGAAAACAATGTTATTCTGAATCACCATCCAAAACTGGAGTTCATTCAAAAAGATTGCACAGAGTTCTAAGCAAAACGGCAGAAATTTTCTCTTCAGCTTCCATGGTTATCAGTAAAGATAATGAAGTGCATCATTTCTTGAGTTAATGAAAATTTCCTAATTTGCAGCATTTAGATTTGACTCTGATCTACAATTAATTTTCTCTCTACCTTGATTCATATGATTACTGTCATTTCTTCTCAATTGTTTCACTGCTAGTCAAAGGGATTGTGAAGACCTCCACCTGAATGGTTTGTCAGTTGCTGCAAGCAATTTTGAAGTGCTTACTGAATTGTTTACTTTTGTGATGTGTAAACACATTGGACTGTCAAACCATGTGGGAGAGACGCTCATGAACCTGTATAATCTGGAAACTCTACTCAGAACCCAGCATACTTTTAAGATTAAGATGTTCATGTGTCCTCCTTTATATTTTTTGAAGGCATCCTATAGTATATATGAATAGCTGCCCAGTCTAAGTATGGTTTCAGGATTAAGAACCATACGAAGTCATAGTAATGGTCTTAATGTTTCTCATCAACTGTTAGCAGTTGGCCACCTGGGTTGAGCAAGAATAAATAGTCCTTGGTGTTAGTCTTCCTTTCAGTGGTAGATTTTCATTTAAATTTTAGACCTTATTATTATACATTGCCACTTATAAATATAAATTAGCATATGCAATTTTTGTACAAAATTATGTCAGTTTTTGTTCTCTTTTTGGGTAGTGGTGAATTTCCTTTGGGGGGGTGGTCTACAAGGCTATTCTTTCTGTAATAAGATACCTGCTGATAAACATCAGGGTCATGAGGACTATGTTCCTCTGCCCTTTCTCCGTGTGGATACATAGCCCCATTCCCTGAAGATGTCTAGGAGGTGTTGACAGCATTGCTATACTTCTCAATTACTGAGTGCTACTCATTTTTTCCTCCTCTGCCTGCAATCCTTCATTTTGATGACTGCAACTTATTTATTTATCTATTTATTTATTATTTGTCATTTTATAATGTTGCCAGCTTCCAAATGGGCCAGTTGAAGATGTGAGGTATAGTAGAAATGATAAATAGAGAGAGAGAGAGAGAGAGAGAGAGAAGTTTTATAGAGAAATTTTGAATTTTGCAAAGAGGGACATCAGTACATGCTTAATGAATTAGAGACCAAATTTGCAATAGTCAAAATATGAGCCATGTTTCTTGGAAAGTTTTTGGAATACTATAGTAGTCCTGATTTGGCCACCAACTTCCTGACTGGTCTTAAAGAAGACATATTCAATTATCCCCCGAGCAAAACGTAAATAGCAGACACCTGCATTGCTGATGGAAAAAAGCCCAAGGCACCCAGCAAGAATTTTTTTTAAAAAAAAATCTCAATTTAAACCAATAAATCAACACAAGACTAACTGAACAGCAGCCCTGTTGTGCAAAATGGGAATAAATTAGTATATTGATTTTGGAAAGGGCTGTAGCTCAGTGGCAAAGCTGAGACTTTGTATGGGAAGGTCCCAGAGAACTGGTGCCAGTGAACGTACAGTACTGACCTAATGGAATGTAACACTTCACTCTCCCGAGTGCATGTAACACATATTA
Organism: Liasis olivaceus; assembly: GCA_030867105.1. Classification (NCBI taxonomy): domain Eukaryota; kingdom Metazoa; phylum Chordata; class Lepidosauria; order Squamata; family Pythonidae; genus Liasis; species Liasis olivaceus. The sequence continues at coordinate 57,375,466 of CM061349.1, read as the reverse complement.
TCAAAGCATTTATCGCAACCACTTTGTGGCACTGCCTAAAACTTTTGTACTATATTCATTGCTATAATCCTCTCTTACATCCATTTTTCCTACCATGCTTTCTTTTTTGCCTGCATCCTTTCATTTGCTACTTTTGTTCCCCCTCCACCCAAAGGAGTTATGCTCTGGGCTACTTTACTCAGTTCATCTTTAACTTAAGTGCTTTCCACTTACCGCTCAGTTTCCATATATAGGTGCAACCCTCAAACATTTATTCTCAGTTTGCATGGGCAAAAGATGCAGGGAATAATGGATTTAGGTTACAGGAAGACAAAGTCTAAGTGAATGTTAGAACAGGAAGAGAAGTTTGACAGGGGAACCAATTACCCAGCGAGGTGGTGGGCTTCCGATCATCCGATGTGTTCAGGTGGAGGCTAGACATCTGTCTGGGATGCTTTAATTTGGATTCGTGCATTGAGTAAGAAGTTGAACTCAGTGGCCTTAATGGGACCCTTCTAACTCTATGATTCTATAATTCCTGTTTCATTACATTTTGCTGCATGTTCTTCTTTCCTTAGAATATCACCTTCCCCTTATTTTTCAGATGGAATAGAAGGAGGCAGAGCATGGTGCTTCTGTAAGCAGCATTTAGACTTTCTTGTCCTTTCTTGGGCTGACTTCTGGACACTGTGACCAGAACATCCATCATATCTGTGACCTGATAGTTAAAGCCAAACTAAAATAGTGCCAAGCTCCAGTGTTGTTTGTTAGCTATTTATTTTTACTCTCTTCTCTGAAGAGGAATCCAAAGGGCTGCACAGAAAAAAAGAACAATGAAACAGTCTTCAATAAAATAATTTGATAACATGACAACAAAACACTTTTGTCATGAAACTAATAGCTGTACAATAGTATAGACAAATAAAAGTTAAAGCCCAATTACTCTGAAAGGCCATTTGATCTTGGATCAGTTCTTTGACCTTGGTAAACAAGCCTGTTTTAAGCTGTTTGGGGTCCAGCCATTCTTAATTCAGAAGGAAGCTCCAAAATTGAGATGCCACCAAAAGTTACGTGCATCCTTAATCTCTCCCATAAAACTGTGGACTACAAAATACAAATTTAGCTGGATTATGCTTTTACTAAATCCAGCTGTCTTGCTCCCAGCCATGGGAGTTTGTGCCATTAACTCCAACCATGTGGACTTCCCTGATTTACTTTTGGGTTCCAGGCCATGATTTTGCTGTTACACGTCAAGGACAGAAGGAGGTTCTACTCTCCTACTCTCATATACAACACCTAACATTATGAAGCCCTGATAATAAGGTCCCTGATCAGTCTGTTTTCTGCTTCTGCTTAGTAGATGGAGTATGTACATGCAGAGAATACATGCATAATGACTAAACATATATATTCTAGATGCCTTGTGTGCTAGTCTGAGATGATTAGTCATGCACTATATAAAATATTAGGATGACATATACTACTATGGGTGCTGCTGGGGTAGAGGCAAATTCACTATAAGTGGAACACTGTAGATGAATTCAACTACATCTAAGATAAAGCCCCCTAGCTGGTAAAATCCAGTTCTGAGGCTACTAGTAGTCCTGCTAACACTGTCAATACTAGTAACAGTATAAAATCATATATATATTTATTTCATTTCAGTGCTGAAATTCTCTCTGTCTCTCTCTCTCTCTCACCTATCATTAGGATTAAAACAAGTTTTTTTTTATGGGGGATATTAACTGATGTTGAAATACAATCCAAGAAAATTGGACATCACTTGGAACTGTGGCGCTGTGAACATTTTGCTTTCTAGAACTTCTGCAATGGGAGTTCTTTTTGCTGCAAAGATAAGACATTTGTGGATGAAATAGTTTTCCGGAGGAGGTACCAGTGTAGGGTTTTGCCTGAAAAGATCTCACTGGTTCTGTCCTATGTATATTTTGCTACTTTGAACTGCCCTAGGAAAACCTAAGAATAATTTTAAACAGAACAAGTATTCTTGCCCAGTTTTTTTTTTTTTTTTTTAATAAGGTAATTTCCAAATAACTCTCTACATTTTGCAAGAAATGTTTGTGTGGAAGACCATTTTTCTCCTGGCTGGAGAAAGAGAAAAACATTTTCTTCATGTAAGTCAGTTTGTCAAATCAAGCAATGTATGCTCAATTGGCAGTTTCCTGTTAAGGGGAAACAGTAGTATGATGCCAGAAATAAGATGTTTGTAATGCAGTTTTCCATATTGACCCTTACTATTTTAATCCAGCTGCTCTGCATCATATATCAGTAATCACAGAAGCATTACAAATAACATAATTGGTTGCAATTTGTTTTTAATGATGAGTGCAATTCAGACTGAATCAGGTTATTCTACCTGTTTCTACTACAGTTCTGCACAAAATTGTTGACTGCTCATTTCAAATGAGTTTAATTTGCCACAGCTTGAATGTAATTGTTTTCGCTTTCTGCCAAAATAATCCAACATGCACAGTAAATTTGCTGGAAGCAAACAGAGAAACTGCCTTTATCTGCAGCCCTCCTTATGTGTGTGACTGTCTGAGAAACCAGCAAGCTACCCCAATTTAAGGTAGCCACCTGAATGTCATCCAAAGGAAAGAGGAGATTTGAATAATATTTTCATATGCCAAGATAATCAGAGGTGACATCCATACTGATCATTTAGGGATAGTCCACATGACTCACATGCCCCAGTGCAAGTATGGGCAACTGACCCTTGAGGCAGGAATGAACAATGTTCTATGATCACTTCTAGCTCATCAGAAAGGCAACCTCCAGTGATCTTTTTATTTTTCCCCCCTGTGGGTTGAAAGGAGTGCATTTTGCTTTGACCTGGCTCCAGCAGTGCTGTCTGATTCACCACCAATGTTTCGTTTTGTTGTAGGTGAACACCTCCATTATACTTTGTTGTTGTGTGCTGTGGCAGGAATGTCCGTTCTATCTTCATTGGTTGCTGGCCTCCATAAGTTTATTGTTGTTTTTTTTTACACATTTGCTAGTGGAACAGTAGCAAGCTGGGCTTTTCTTCCCCACTTTCCAAGTTCACTGATGAAATGATGGACTTACACACCTGCTTCCCACAAGGAAAGTCAATGGAGAACCTGGCAGGGAAGGTCACAAATTGTTTCTGTAAGTCACTTCTGCTGCTGCTTCTCCTGAGGAGCCCCACTATGGAGTATGAGATCCCAGGGATCTCGTACTCCATAGCATTCTCCTGCCCACACTCCATAGTGCATGCCTGCCTGTAGAGACCCCGCACACAGACCCTGCTGGCCTGCCTGCACACCCCAGCACCTGCCTACAACCCTCACGAGTCTACTTGTGGCCCTCACTGGCCCACCCATGCTCCCTAGCACCCACTGGAAGCCCTCACTGGCCCACCCGTAGCCCTTGTCGGCCTGCCCACGCTCCATAGTGTCTGCCCATGGCACCCCCCACCATGGCACCCCCCACCCTGCACCACCCCCTGCACTCCTTGCCTGGGATCCCACCTCTTCCCACTTAACAACCTGCATAGTCCTAGGGTTCCAACAGCAACTGGGACTGCCAGGATTGCCATCACTAAGCAATTCAGTCATGTGACATCATGCTTTATGATTGCATTGCTTAGCAACGGCAATCCCAGTCTATTGCAGTACTTCAGTTAGAACCCATCCAAGACAGATGTCAACATTTCTGTATCTCCATCCCCAAGAGATAATGTGTTTTTCTTTTACAGATTCAAACTACACAGGAATGCAATTATACTGTTTAACTTGAAGGGGTACATTTACCCAGAGAGATTTTTTAAACAACAGCAATAACAGCAATGCACATAACCTTAAGTATAGAAATCTATGAAGTTAAATTAATTAAGCATGTCTATTATTAAAAACTATTTCTGCAAAAATAAAAACCCTACTGATGCATTACAGTCAAAATCTTCAGAACAACTTCCTTTGGTTCACTCCTATTATAGCTAATGAAGGCTATTTTGGAAAAAAAAAGAGGAATCGTTAAAGGCAGCCTACACATCAGTAAAGAATGCAACACTGAATTATTCACTGCCTTGAAAGACGGCTATTTTTCTTTCAATTTTAAAGTAAGAGAGGCCCAAAGAAATAATGTCATGCAAATTAGAGTGATCAAGCTGCCTTCCTTCTCCTACTGGATCAACTATAATCATGTACATTGGAACCCAGCTCTAGTACAGAGTGTTTCATAAGAAGCCATTCTTCTTAGCTGCATTTATTTCTCAGGGATTTTACTTTTAGATAAGTATGCTTAGAAATTTCAGCTCTGGGCAATTTTCTATTGCTTAGTTTTTGCTATGATTTAAAGGCCTTTACATTTCAGTAACACCTTCTCATTTCCAGCCTCTGTAAAACAAAATTGTTTTGTTGATAAATCAGTTGGCTAATTTTATTCTCCCTGGAGAGTGCTTCTCTCTCTCTCCCTCTCCTTCCCTCCCCCCCCTCCCCCCCCCCAAGATGGTATCAGTTAGCCTCTGTTGTTCTTACAGCTAGATCCCATAGCGGCACTGAGATCATTCCACCTTTGCTTACAAGCTGGTGCATATGCAATGTGGCCAACCCAGCATACAGGAAAAGCAGAAGAAAATGTCTCCAAAAATGCATAGATCATCAGGCATGGAGTATATGACTTCTATCAATGAAACCTAGAAGCAGGGAAAAGGGAGCATTCTATACCAAGGTGGACAATCTTTTGTGTAGCCACAGGCTTTAAAAAGCACACACATTTTCTGGCTGGTTTGTTTGTTGTTTGTCTGAAATTTGATTCACAAGATAATGCTTTGGACCTCAGATCCATTTTATTTGATTGTTTCTAATTATTTGGGGTTGTTACTGCTTTCAGTTTTAAACTGTTAGCTACTCAGAGCCACATTTGCAAGATGTGCAGCAATACAAAGTATTTAAATAAATGAATACATAAAAGGGACAATACTGTGTTCAAGTTTTGATTTCATAAACCTATGCAATTGGTTCTGAGAAGGGAGGGAAAAGGTTCTCTATTGTATGTTTTTTCCCTCCCAAGACCAACAACTCTGAACAATGCAGTCCTGGGAGCAAGGATATGGTGTCTCTGAAAGCTTGAAAAGAAAGGATCAAAGTATCTTAATTACCATGGGTAAAAATGAGAATGAATGTATAAATACATGAGCTGCGTGCCACTTATGACTTATGGGTTGTCCATCCTTGCTCCGTACTCTTTTAGATAAGACCCTTGCTGCAGAGAGGCTAAAGTCACACTAATGGAAGAAAAACAAATTTAATGAGGTACTGTCATTAGGCTTCTAGACTAGGACACGGGACAATCACATTCAAATCCTTGTTCACTTGTGAATGCTTGTGTTAAATGAAAAGGTTCTATGGAAGCCTGAGAAAGAAATCAATAACATGAAACTTAGTGGGTGATGCTGCACCAGAAGTTTAACATGCTTCCCATGACAATTGTGAGAATAAAACTAAGCAATTAAGCACTATGATGCTACCTTAGGTGCTGAAAGGGAAATGTATCTTGCTATCCTAATACCAAGGTGATGATTCAAACAGACTTTCAAAAAGGCAATAACAACAACAACAATTGTTGATAAGAAAGATAAAAAAGTCTGGATAGTGGACATTGCAATACCTGGAGACAGCAGAATAGAAGAGAAAGAACTGGAAAAAAATCACAAAATATAAAGACCTGCAAATAGAAGTAGAATGGCTTTGGAAAAAGAAAGCAAAGATAGTACCAATAGTAATAGGCAACTTAGGTGCAATCTCAAAACATCTGGAGCACCACTTGAACACCACTGACATTGACAGAATCACCATCAGTCAATTGCAAAAGTCAGCTTTACTTGGAACAGCTTATATCCTGCAATGATACCTTTAATACCAAAAAACAACATCTGCCTATCCCAGGTCCTTGGGAAGGATTCGCTAGGTGGATAAAAATGCCAAATCCAGTCTAAACATCTGGCTGACTGTGCGACCAACAACAACAACAATAACTACAATAATTCTTGCTTTTCTATTCATAAGGCATAGAAAGGTAGATATGTACATGGTGCAATGGCAACAGAAATAAAGGAGACCTATCATAGAAAAAAATGAGTTGAGTAAGCAAATGTATTGGGGAAGAACCACCATCCATGCTGCATTTGCCATAGTTCTATGGCATTCTTGGCATGTACTTAGTACATTACATTCCAAAGCTTTCTCAAATATAACTGTTCAACTTTCTGTTGTTGCTGTTATAGGACTTGACATTCTCACTTAAAATATTAACATCTACATTTGTTTCCTTGTCAAAGCACTTTAGGTCATAGTTTCAATGTCTGCTTTTCCTTAATCATATTTAGGAGTCTTAGTTTACAACATGCTATTCTTTAAGACGTGCATCATTGATTGAGATTCTCTCTTATAGGTCACAGAAAATTAAGTCAGCCTCCAAAATCTATTCTGAAAGATGTTTGTTATGTAGCACATAGGGGTTGCCTTTGGAAGGCAGTGTATTCTTAAGTGCCACTGCACATCCAGATTTATTTCTTAGAATTTGGAGTGGTGGTCAGATCTTTATTTAGCATGATGGGGGTGGAGGATCTGTTTTGTAATCTGTTACATAGTCTGTAATCAGATTACAGGAAATGATATTGCTTTATTCACATGAAACTATAGATCTCTTGGAAGAGACAATGCCCTTTTTCAATTGATGATGATGATTTGGGGGATTGGGTAAAGCACAGGAAGAACAAGATTGAATCAACTGCTGCTCTTGTCTCCTTGCATAATATTTCACATTCATCCATTTTTCTTCCAAGCCCCAGCATCCAGCTTTATTTTTTATTATATTTGTGGTTCCTTTTTCAGTATAATGTTTCAGAAAAAATATGATTCTTGGGATAGTAGCACCTGAGAATCTCACAGATAGTAGTACCCTGCCCTCATAAAGCATTAGGAGAAGATTGGGTTAGTGTGTCAGTTTCAGAATTCAAAAAACAAACCAGACCAAAACACCAAGGCATGTAGAGCATTAATACATTTCTCCCCTGGGTAATCTTAAAACCTGTGTTCCAAATGAGATCCCTTTAATACACTGATGGTTAATACTAGAATACTTTAATGGTTAAAGAACTGAAGCCTCTAGTGTATATCAGTCAGCCATGCCATTTGGGACCTGGGAAAAATAGCTCATTAAATAGGAACTTCTTGTTATAGCAATCCTGTTGCTGTTTCTGATACAGAAACTGTTTTTTCTCCTATGCCTGCTGAGCCTGAACAGCCGTTCCCAATTTGGTGATGGTAGGTTGCTTTGGAAATCCAGTATCATAAATCCTACCCAGCATGATCAAAGGCCCTGCTGATTGGCAATTATAGGGGTTGAAGAACAATAATTCTGTATGGTGCCATGTTGGGGAAAGTTACTATACAGCCCCAGTGTGGCCTAATGGTTACAGTGTAGGTCTGGGACCGGGAAGACTCAGGTTCACGTCTATACTCAGTCACAGAACTTCATTGGATGAATTTGCACCAGCCATTATCTCTCAGTCCAATTTATCTCTCAGAATTATGGTAAAGATGAAATTGGTGGTAGAAGATTAGCTCACAGGAAGATCCAGGATATGTCTGTCCGCTTAACATTTGTTCTGGGGAAGATAGTGGAAATTGCTATTAAAGATAAAATAACCAAACATTTGGAGACATAGGCCTTGCTTAAAAATGCTCAGCATGGCTTCACTCAGGGAAGGTCCTGTCTAACTAATCTACTTGAGTTTTTGGGGGGTATATAAATAACATGTGGATAAAGGTGAACCAGTAAACAACATCTATATAGATTTTCAAAAAGCTTTGGGGAAAGTCCCTTATTAAAGACTTCTCAGTAAGCTTAATAGCCATGGAGTAAAAGTGCAGGTCCTCTTGTGGATTAACAACTGGCTAAAGAATAGAAAACAAAGAGTGGGAGTAAATGGACATTTCTCACAATGTAAGGATATAACTAGTGGGGTCCCCAGGGTTCTGTCCTAGGACTGGTGTTTTTAACATACAGTATTTTATTTATAAATGATCTGGAATTGGGCATGACTAGTGGAATAGCCAAGTCTGCTGATGACACTAAATTGTTCAGAGGCATAAAAGCAATAAAGAACTACAAAGAGTTCCAAAGGAATCTCTGAACATTATGGGAGTGGGAGGCAGAGTGGCAGATGCCCTTCAACATGAGCAATTATAAAATGATGCATGGACTTCTGGAGGAAGAAATGACACACTGAAGATGGCTCTGTGAAAAGCAGAGCAGACGACCATGGTGGAACAAAGAGCTCTTTGAAACCTCTCTGGATAAGGAGAGCCCTTGAGATTGCCCACAAGTGCTCCAGACACCTGCTCCTCACAAGGAGACCACAAGATAGCAATCTCTGATGGGTTTAGAGCTCTGGGAGACAAGGGAATAGCCATCTTCCGCCGCCCAGAGTCCTCCATTGGGGGGAGATGGGTGGGGGACAAATTTAATAAATAAATAAAAATAAATAAATAAATCTTGCTCAAACCACAGTTGGTGCCTTTGAAAGGACACTAAGTTCCCATTCTTCCTTTACTCATCACTTTTGGAAATTGCTTGTTAACTGCTTTTCAGCCATTAGAAACCTTTGGATCAACAAGTTTAACAGCTCTGGGTGAGTTTCCTTCAATTCTTAGCAAAAAAAAAAAAAGTTTTAACTACAAGTTTAAGAACTTTAAAAAAATTGGGAATAAACAGCAAAAGGGTGGTTAAAACTTTGATTTTAGAATGTTATAATCAGACTAAGGGTCCAGATAAATTTAAAATAAGAATTTGGAATTAATTATAAAGAATCCTTCCCATGGAAATGCTTTAATTAAAAAAAAAAAAAAGATAAAATTTTAAAAATTGGACATTAGAGGGAACTAAAGATTACAATTAAAGGAGAAGAACACATAAGCTCAACTTACAATTACAGAATGAAGCAAAATATTCTAACATTGGACATATTGAAGCATATTTTTGAAAAACTGGACTCAGAAGTTAATATTAATAGTGTCAACAGAGACATCTGCCTCTATGGAGAAACTGTGTCTAAAAAATGTGGAAGAGGAACAGGTTTTACCTGACAAGATCAAGATTGAGTTGAAAGTAGATTTACAAATGATAGGCTACATAAATGACATGGAAAAAGATGTTACACTGGACATACAAAAGAAACAGGCTGATGTTTTAATAATTAAAAGGGATATACAAACAATAAACCAATAAAGTGACCTGGATAATTTTCCTATATCGGATTTACAAAACAGGCATTTTAAAGTTTTGAAGAATCTCGTGAGACGAAACTAAGAAAAAATGAAAAGAAATCAAGTTTTATGACATTATTTGAATGGACTAAAGATTAAGATCATTATAAGTAAAAGGAAGGAATATAAAGTTGGTTTATTTGATCAAGTTTAAAGTAAATATGTGGTTATTTCTGGTAACCCTTAATGAACTTTTGCTGACACCAGGACTGAAATGATTATGCTTTATGGATTTGTTTATAGATAAGAGATGGGATATGGGAAGAAGAGATCATTTGTTGTATTTTAAGAGAAGGTGATAAGTTACTAAAATTATTTATACTTGTTATGATGGAGGTGGGAAGTCACTTCTTTATATATTTCTTTTCTTTTTCTTTACTATATTCTAATTTTCTTTTCTCTTTCTCTTTCTTCTTTTTTTTCTGCACCTTCTACTCTTTCTTTCTATTCTTCTGAGTATTTTTAGTTTGTATTAATTTTTACTGTTGTAATTATAATCTTTAATAAAATTACTATTAAAAAAGCAAGTGTAAAATGATGCACATTGGTGCTAAAAATGCTAACTACTCATACAAACTAATGGGATCAGAGCTAGCAGTGATTGGTGAGGAAAGAGATCTTAGAGTAATGATAAACAGTTCAATGAAAGTGTTGACACAGTATACATCATTCTTAAGCATGCTAAGAAACAGCATTGAAAATAGAGATGCCAATATCTTAATGCCCTTATGATGGTGCAACCACATATAGAATATTGTGTGCAGTTCTGGTCACCGCACCTCAAAAAGGATATAGTGGAGGCAGAGAAGGCTCAAAGGAGAGTGACTAAGATGATCAAGGGGCTGGAGCAGCTTTCTTCTGAGGAAAGGTTGTGACTCTTGGGGGCTTTTTAGTATAGAAAGGAGGCAAATGAGAGGAGAGATGATTGAGGTATACAAAATTATGCATGACATGGATAAATAGTGTGGATAAAGTGGGCAAGGAGAAGCTATTTTCCCTTTCCCAAGATATTAGAACCTGAGGTCACCCAATGAAATTGAATCCTGGAAAAATCAGGACAGATAAAAATATTTTTTTATTATGCAACCTATAATTCAATTTTGGGATTTGTTACCATTAGATGTGGTGCTGGTACCAGCTTGGTTAGCTTTAAAAAAAGGTTGGATCAATTCATAGAAGACATGGGGATCAATGGCTATTAGCCTTGATGGCAGTGTGACTGCCTCTGAAGGTCATCTGCTGCAAGACTAGGGGGCTTCATTGTGCAGTTGATTTGCTACTGTGAGAACAGACTGTTAAAACTGTATGTGCCAGGGGTCCAATCCAGTAGGGCACTGCTTATGTTTTTATGTTCATAAGTACTAGGTATATTGCCTTGAACTCCTTAAGGAAAAGCAAAACAAATGAACCTCAAAAGAAGTCTTGATGGGTTCCAATATTTTGATACTGGAATGTATTATTACTGCTAAGTCATATAAGCCAAACATATATGAAAAGCTTGATTCGAAGCAAAGGAAGCTGTTTTTTAGCAAGTCAAGCCATTAATCTTTCTCATTCTTGTATACATTGCATTGGTTCATGAAACATGTTAAGCCCTGGTGCTGAATTGGTAAGGACTAGACATTTTTAAACATTTCTTTCAAATATGAACTTGCATACTATTGGGATCATTGATACATTTAATTATATTGAATCAAATAAGGGAAAGGACTTTATAGTGGCTTTGCCTAGGTTCTGGGATTACCCTTCATGGAAGACCCATCTCAAAAGATCATCAATTTGGTGTATGTTCTAACAAGTTTAGCAAGCTCTCCTTTTTAATATTTAAAATATTTTTATTGTTACTACACCAAGTTCTCCTGCTGTTGATTTTTTTTTAAATCTTGCATTGTAAATCCAGGGAGGAGGGTTAATTGCTCAATTATGGACTTGTTATAAACAACCTAAAACTCCTCAGGGAGAAGATAAATTAGAATCACAGAAGAGACCTTGCAAGTCAAGTCATCTAGTCCAATAAAATTCTGCATAATTTTTAATAGAAAGATCAACAGTGTCATGGTTGAAATGGACTTCATATCTACTTCTGATCTATCAGTTGAGTTCCACAGCAACAGATTTTGTGATAAGTAAATGGTGGTTCAGTTACTGAAAGTGCTTGTGTAAGATAGAATAGTCTTTTAATGAAATCATAAATATAAAATTAAATTTTGGAAAAGACTGGTAGCTATAGCTATTTGTGGGTAATTCTCTCTTTGGAATCTTACCACTAGAAGTTAAAAAGAATGTAATAAAAAAAAAACAGGACATCAATGAGAGTTACTGCAATTGCATGGCATTATTCTCTTAGTGCCATATAACTGATACCCACACTTGAGACACTTTATGAGTCTAAGAGGTAAAATAGGATTCTCATAAAACATCCACAGATCATTACATTATGGACAGTCACTCCAATCCAACTGCCTATGAATGGGAAATAGGCAGTCAAGTTCTTGGTTTTAATCAAGAATGGGAAAATTCACTCTGCTTCTATATGCATTGACCAAGCTAATGTATGTGAAATAAAACTGGAAGTTAGGTAGAGCAAGTCAAGATAAAATCACAGCACATTCTAATATCAAAATATCAAGTCCTCAGATATATAAGTATTATTTGGTCAAGTCTGATTCTACATTGGAATGTGGAAATGTTAGGTGAAAGCTGTTATGCAGAGTGCAGCTATAATCACAGGTCATGCCAAAAAATACACACCAGCAGTAGAGAGATTTAAAGAATGCAATGTCCTTATCTTGTTCTCCAAAGAAATCCAGCCAGAAAGTATAAAATATCTGGTTGTTTATTCAGAAAAATGCAAAACTACATAAAATACAAGTTTCATGCAAGAACATAGAAAAAATAACTTCTTCTCATATATGTGGCATCCAAGACTTATCCACTACACAAGTTTAACAAAGTCTGTAGCCACAAACTCTCAGAGAAGAGGTACACTACTTGGTTATCAGTTACTACTACATAACCCATAAAACTGATTACATGATGGCTAAAATTCTACTGAGTAGCTGGGCATGTACTCCTCCCATTTTATTGCCACCCTTGAGTAACTAGCATACAGACGCCAATAGGTGGCAGTAAATAGCAGTATACGTGCAAACTAACAATAATAATTACACATGACTTGCTTTTCTAGCCTAAACAATATTTTGAAGATAGCGAGATGCATTTCTTCCCATGAGAAGTTCCTAACAAAAGCATGAGGAAATTCTCTTATATCTCATTTTATTATTTTACACCCCTCCCCCCAAAACTGATGCTAAGAACATCAGTTTGAGCTGACATGGGGTAGATTTCATAATATTCAAACTTTCATATTGCTTAATGTATTGTCCCAATTCGTCCATTAACTTGTCCAATTGGCAGAAAAGATATGCTTTGTGAATATTTGTTTTGTAACATTTTTTTATTGGAATACAAAATTTATTTTAAATATAAACATCCCAACTTTAGATTGATCTGTTTTCTTTTTCTGTCAACACTAGGTAGAAATATTAGTTTATCTGTAACCCTAAATCTTTGATTGGTCATCTGTACATTCATACATTGGGGTATGTTGTGTATATATGCATTATACCTTCTTGGCAGTTTCTAGAGTTTATGAATAGAGGTTTTGCAGGAACTGCATCTGGGGCATTGCTGCTCAATATTCCTCAAAGAGTTTAAAAATAAATCCAGAGTTAAGAATAACCATCTGAACAAGAAAGTGGGTGGGTTGTGTGAATTCACAGATGATCGTTGGAAGACCTAAGATAAGTAACCAGTTCTTCATTGTAATCTACATGAATCACTTATTACCCGGGAGGTAGGTGTAAATGATCACATAGCCAATATAAGTAGGACTGCTCTACTAAATGTTGCATTCAGTCTCTTGTGTATGTCTAATCTGTAGCATTAAGTGAGAGCAGCTGCTCTGAAAAATTTCTGTAAGGAAATATGCCTGAGTGCTTACCTGACATGCATTCAGCCCTTGTACAGTGATTTTGAATGGTCTCTGGGCAGGACTGTTGAGTCAGTTGGTAGTAAAACAAAAGAGTATTAACAACCCATGTAGACAGCTACTGTGAAGTAAAGCTGGAAAACACCTTGCTGTAGTAGACCTTATATAGGCAATAAGACTGAGAGCAAATAGGTCTGTTTTGGGTGTTGATTGATCCAAGATATGTAGGAGGACTTGCGTTCGAACTGACATCTGGACACCAGGAATAAGTGATGCAGCAAAGTAAAAGCTAGAAACCTCCAAACTGATAGTTTGGAAGTAGGTGAGACAGCCTTTGCCCTCAGCAATTAAACAAGCAGAGAAGACAAACAGAGGAATTATTGGGACTGACTGTGAATGGCTGTGTCACTGATTTTGCCCTTACTTTTATCATGATGTGCTAGCAAAATAAAGCTTAGGATCATCCAATGCAGATTAGAGCCCTAAATGGAAAAAGAGATGCCAGATGTTCAAGCTGGCTTTAAAAAAGGCCAAAGAACATGAGACATTATTTCCAATGCATGCTGAGTAATTGAAAAAGCCAAAGAATATCCAAAAAAAGTCAGTATGTGCTTCATCAGTTATAGAAAAGTCTTTGTGTTGATCACATCAAGCTGTGGAATGTGCTAAGAAAAATGGGAATCTCAGAACATCTCATTGTCCTCATGAGAAACTTATATACAGGTCAGGAAGCCACATCCGGACATAACATGGTGAAGTAGACTGGTTCCAGGTTGGCAAAGGAGTGCGACAAGGCTGCATACTCTCCCCTTATTTATTCAACCTATATGTGGAATGTATATTAAGGAAAGCTGGACTGGAAGAAGACAAGCATGTTTTTAAAACTGGAGGAAGAAACATCAGTAACCTGCATCATACTGATGACACTTTCCTGATAGCTGAAAATACAAAGGATCTGCAAGCCCTAATACTAAAAGTCAAAGAGCACAGTGAATAACTGGGACTAAAATGAAATATAAAGAAGATGACATTAATGACAACAGGTAGAACAATCAGCCTTAGAATTGACAATGAAGATATCGAAGCAGTGGATAGCTTCTGCCTTTTAGGATCAACCATCAACAGTAATGGAACAAGCAATCAAGAAATATGCCACAGACTGGCAGCTATGGAGGCCTTGGGAAAGATATTCAAATGTTGTGATGTGTCTATACCTACAAAGAATTGTGCAAGCCATGGTATTCTCTGTGACACTCTATAGAAGCGAAAGTTGGACTTTAAAGAAGCAGGATAGGAAGAATATTGATGCTTTTGAACTTTGGTGTTGGAGGAAACTCCTGAGAATATTGTGGATAGCCAAGAAAACAAACCAATGGATCATTGAACAAATCAAACCAGAGTTCTCACTAGAGGCACAAATGACCAGGCTCAAATTATCCTACGTGGGACTAAGAGTTGAAAACAATGGCACATAACCAATCAAAATCTGTCATGGTAGTAAGCTGTAGAGCAGTGTTTCTCAACCTTGGCAACTTTAAGACCTGTGGACTTAAAGGCTGGCTGGGGAATTCTGGGAGTTGAAGTCCACAGGTCTTAAAGTTGTCAAGGTTAAGAAACAGTGCTCTAAAGGATGAAGAGAGATCCCTTAAACTGAAAGTACATCTAGTACAGGAGATGATAGAACAGGAAATAAATAGCAGAAATTGTCCATTATATTAATAATCCAACCAATTGGATGGGTCAGGGATTCTTGAGATAGTGGTAAATGAATCTGGGATTCAGGTAGAAATGGTTGTCCCTCTCACATATCTTCTTAGGTTTGGGTCATACAGCACTGAATGCCATAGTGTTCCTGGAGTGGAGATAGTTGCTCAGAAGAGTACTCAAGTCAGGAATGGCATTGCCTGATGGATGGATGGATGGAATTTAAGATTTACACATTGAAAAAGTTTGAGGATGGTTAATTACATATGATGAAAATGAATCTGCTGTCCATACAACTGTTTCCTAAAAGAAATCCAAATGTAAGAGGATTTGTTCCATCTGAATTATGGGCAGAAGTCAACAACATCTTGTCTGATATTAGGCAGAAGGAATGCTCATCCTGTGTTAGAATTATCAGAACAATTATACAAAACCACTTGGTGAAATGATAATATTGAGAAAGGATGATTGAGAAAATTTTAATAATTATTAGTTTTAATGATTTGGGATAATTGTCTAAAAATAACACTCTCATCATTTTGCAAACCAACATTTAAATTTTTGTTGTAACTACTGACTAGTACAGCATTTTGTCCATCAGGTCTTAACTAGGCTATTGTTAAACCCATGTAAGGAGGTTCTTGACTGTTTTTGGAGAAAACTAATAATGAAACCACATTTAAGGCTCCTTAATTTTAACTGGAATTGGAAATGAAAGTGGAATTGTCCACTTAACAAGTGTATGATGAGATACATTGATAACTTCTTTGATTAGATACTTATTGCTCAGATCTTCTGAGACTCCAAATATATTAGTTGTAACAGCTAACTTGAATTCATGTGATTTAATCCCTAATGCATTTGCTTTTGATTTTGGAATTCCATAAGGCCTCCATCTTTCACTTAAAACAGCAAATTCTTAGTATTCATAGTTACAGAATTAAAACATGAATCCTAAGACATTTTATTCTAGAAGATGTGTGTCTGTGAGAGATTAATTAATATAAATGTTTGCTATTGGCATTACTGAAGCTAGTTTAAAAAGTTCAACTGTGAAAGTTCTATTTGTCTATGGTAAGTGAAGCAGATAAAGGAACTTCAGAAAATAATGAAGAACTGCTATAAAGATATGCAAAAGGAATCTACCTGGAAAATTATTTCTACCTGGGATCCATTAAAAGATTTGCAGGGGAGATGACAAAATTGAATTTACTTTCACCATGGCTATTTGATGCTTCATGTCACTTAACAGCTGAGCATCATAGACATCTATTACTGATAATATCTTGAGAGAGAGTTGTATACGAAAGCATTTTTGTGGGTATTTGGAGCTTAGAAAAGTGGGAGATAGTCTAAGCCCCTCTTGCTGGCTGAAAACTAGAGCTTGTGTCAGGCTTCACTAAGCACACAAGGCTCTGATTTTGTATCATTAAAGGCTCATTATCTCTTTTAACTTCTGTTGAAAGCATTCATCCATAGCCATAGCTACCTCTGAAACAATAGAAGCTACCAGCTTAATAATAATGCATTTTTGCCAGCTTAAAAAGCCTTTAAAGATGGATTGGATTTCAAAACAAAGGAACAAAAAAGCCCTGTATAAAGGAAAAAGTTATTTCTGTGACTGACTTTTTATTTTTAATAAAAATTAGGTTTTGAATATTTCCCACCTTCCTGCATTTTGATTGCTCTCAATTCACCTGACTTATCTTGGTTTGTGAAAAACACATTTATTTTGAGTGCAAAAAGGAATCTCAATGTCTTTTTACAGCACACAAAACAAAGATTAATAAGAATGGAACACAAACGATATATTGGATTTATACATTTTTGTCAGTTTTTTCATAGTCATTAAACAAGTCTTCTCCCTTGAATTCAGTAGTGGATTATATGAATTGTTATTTCTATATTTGATAGTTTTGTTTATGCATTCTTGATATCTTTACTGCATTATCTGTTGCCATGATAGAGTTTTCAATCTTATAGCTACCATAATCTTCTTCAGCCTTCAGTATATCTGAGGCAGTTTGGTGGCATAAGGGAATTTTGAAAGTTATATTGCTATACATGAATCAACAGAAAATGAAATGCACTTGAGACGTGATCAGCCCGTTTTAATTCATTGCAGAAAGTTAGAGATACCAACATGCATTTAATGTAATCTGATCTCTTTATTCAACCCTGAATTTATGAGCAATTCAACAAGAGTAATATGACAAGGGTTTCTTTTTTAAATAGTAGCCTACATCAAATGCCAATTTAGTGTATCATAAATATATTTATTTAAACATATTGCTGAAGTTATAGAGAAATCTTTGAATATGCATTCTCTTTCCATAGGAAAATGATCTCTGAAAATAATACAGTATTTTCCCTTCTTTGACTGTGCCATTACAGAGTAGGCAAACTTTGTATTCTTACGTAAATCAGTGGTGGGACATGAAAAACAGATTATTACCACTCAAGACCTCTTTTCAGACATTCTTGATCAGAATCACATAAGAGAGGGGAGGGATGAACGTGTTAGTTTGCCTTCTTTGTCATATCCTCCTCATCCATGTCTGCAACTCAGCAAGATCTGCAGGGGTGTGCAGGAGATCAGAATGATGAAGCAGGGTTGCAGCATTATTCGGGTGAAAGCACTAAGAGCCTGTGCACTGCTGTGCAGCCCTCTCGGATGTTAGAAGTTGAATATCTTTCCCAGGAGTCCGATCTACTCATATAGGATTTAAAACTCTGCTACAAGGCTCATCCATATTCTCTTCCTCTACATATGATTATAACTGTCAGCATGGGCCAAGACTCAGATAGGGTCGGTATGAGCTACCATTTGGTTTGAAAATATGTAAGCTTATCATTCAATCACACTCTTAAGTTCCCGGAAGACTGAAAGCCTGCAGCCTAACTATCTTTTCTATATTGAGGGATATTCATGCCAAGGAACTTAGTATAGTTATTGTGGGTCCTCAAAGCTTGATTTATAGATCACTGTGAAGATCAAAAGTGGAATCAAGAAGCCATGTTCATGCTGCTGGCACAGCTTTTCCCATTTTTCACCTTATCTCTGCCTTATTATTTTAAAGCAGTACATGCACTCTTCTCTTTACCTAAAATAGCTTCCAGAGCAGGGGTGATGTGCAATCAATAAAGCAGGGCAAATCGTGAGCACAAGCATGCTATCTAAAGACACACGCACACACGGATTAGGTGGGGAGGCAGGAAGCAAACGTAGGGCCCAATTTTTAATGTTAAAAGGGAAATTCTTCTAATTTCCAGCTAGAATGGAATTGCAGTACTTCCAGGAGAGGAGAAACCCAGTGGAAGGAATACATTGGAAGATGTTAATGGGATTATGTATGATGACATAGCTGCTGACCTGTGACAGCACTGTACTTTTACATATTTTATATCAGTGATTTCCAACCTGTGGGTCACACAGAAGTAATCTAGGGATATTGGCATACCTTCCAACTGTAATAGAATGAAAGGTGAGACTTCTGAGCTGGTAGGAATGGACAATGACATTTCAGAAACATGGAAAAGGGGACTTTAAAATGTTCCCCCTTGTGAAGGAATGAATACATGCATACACACAGACACACACACACCCTTTACAGGAACAGAAAAGAAATTAAGTGCGAATCCCATGAGAAATGGGGTCAGACATACAAATAACAGCTCATCTGTTAACAGTAGCCTTGAACAAGAAAATGATTTAATTTAAAGTAATGGTGCTCCCTTTTCCACTGATTTGTAGTAAGCTCCCTCTAGATCAGGGATTGGCAAACTGTGGCCTGTGGGCCAAATGTGGCCTGCCATCTGTTTTTGTATGGCCTGTGAGCTAAGAATGAATGGGTGATTGTGCAGTAGTTTGCAGGCCTAAGCCTCAGCCAAGTTTGTGGGGCAAAGGGCAGGGCCAGGAGTAGGCATGCTGGGTGGAGGTGATGGTGGCTTATCAACAGCCTTTTTGCTGGCAGGCTAGTGCTGTCCAACAGCTGCCATGCTCCTTGGCCTGCAGACCTGCCAGTCGCACCCGTGGAGGAGGAGAAGGGGCAGGATCTGGCCTTTATAGAAAACATTTGCCAACCCTTGTATAAGGCCATTTCTGGAGTCCTGGAGAGGTTCCCAAACCAGATTGGATGGTCTCTCCAGAGACTCCTTTGCTATTGTATAACACATCTTTCTTTTATATGTATTGATTTCCAAACTTACATTTATGACAGTTTTTAATAAGGTATTATTGAATAGCTTTTATATAAAGCTACTTCACATCAGTTTGTATGTAGCACTTAATATACAAGACTGCTAACCTCACCAGTATCATAAAATTTCTGTCAAGAGAGGCTCACCTAAGTGGCTGTCTCCCAGATTTTTTAACTGCCGTGAAAAACATGCCTTTTAAGAAAAGCTATTTGGTTCTTGGCTTAGTAAGTTTCTAGAGAAGGTTTAAAAAGTTGTCTGATGCTGTAATGTTATAAGTTCTGTATGTGAACATCTAATGTTTAATTCTAATATTTTAATTTTATTTTATAGATTTTTTTCAATTATACGGAAAGTCAAGCTCTGACTCAATTAGTTGGCTATTTAAAGCAAACAAATATATTAGAACTAGTCCTGTTCAACTGATATATTTTGTCTCATTTTTCACTTCTCTGTTAAGACATGCCGGGTCTTTATTTTGTAGGTGAGTGAATTAATAAATATTGTGTAATGCTTTCCGGTTGTGCTTTACAATTCCCAACATTCTAAATTTTAGCAATCCACATCTACTGTTGCTCAAAATAAATCAGTGCAATTCATTCTTGTCTGAACTAATATACAAATGCTATCTTGCCATGCTTAATTTTTTGACATTCTGCTAGGGAATCCGATTCAGCTTTGTAATTATGTGTTATCACCTCACCAGCTGTTTTGGGAGCATAGGTTCCTAACCTTTGAACTGAATGAAATAAGATTCCCTTAAGGCCTATCAAAGCCACTCTGTTTAAAGTATTCACACATTGATTAAAATATACCTTAATCGATACTGCACAGTGTTCATACATAATATGAAGTGCTTCCTACAACAGCTCCAACTCAGAAGGGATTTTTTTCTGCTAAATGCTGAGAGTCTCTCAAGGTCCTCAGTACAGCTTGCCTTTTAGTGCAATATATTATTGTTTTTCTGGGAGAGAGGAATATGGTGTGTAGCCTCCCACAAAACACATTTTGTTCCGCACTTGGTACAGGTGAAACTCGAAAAATTAGAATATCGTGCAAATGTTCAGTTATGTCAGTACGGCAACTCAAAAGGTGAAACCAATATATGAGATAGACGCATTACATGCAAAGCAAGATACGTCAAGCCTTACTTTGGTATAATTGTGATGATTGTGGCGTACAGCTTATGAAAACCCCAAATTCACAATCTCAGAAAATTAGAATATTACATGACATCAATAACACAAGGATTGGAAATAGAACATATCGGACCTCTGCAAAGTATAAGCATGCATATGTACTCACTACTTGGTTTGGGCCCCTTTTGCAGCAATGACTGGATGCTATCAGCCTGTGGCACTGCTGAGGTGTTATGGAAGACCAGGATGCTTCAATAGCGGCCTTCAGCTCTGCTGCATTGTTCAGTCTCATGTCCCTCATCTTTCTCTTGGCAATGCCCCATAGATTCTCTACGGGGTTCAGGTCAGGCGAGTTTGCTGGCCAATCAAGCACAGTAATCCCATGGTCATTGAACCAGGTTTTGGTACTTTTGGCAGTGTGGGCAGGTGCCAAGTCCTGCTGGAAAATGAAGTCAGCATCCCCATAAAGCTCGTCTGCGGAAGGAAGCATGAAGTGCTCCAAAATCTCCTGGTAGATGGCTGCGTTGACCCTGGACTTAATGAAGCACAGTGGACCAACACCAGCAGATGACATGGCTCCCCAAATCAACACAGACTGTGGAAACTTCACACTGGACTTCAAGCATCGTGCATTGTGTGCCTCTCCATTCTTCCTCCAGACTCTGGGTCCTTGGTTCCCAAATGAGATGCAAAAGTTGCTCTCATCAGAAAAGAGGACTTTGGACCACAGAAAAGACCAGTTCTTTTTTTCTGTAGCCCAGGTAAGACGCTTCTGACGTTGTTTGTTGTTCAGGAGCAGCTTGACAAGAGGAATACGACGTTTGAAGCCCATGTCCAGGATCCGTCTGTGTGTGGTGGCTCTTGATGCACTAACTCCAGCCTCAGTCCACTCCTTGTGAAAGTCCCCAACACTTTGGAATGGCCTTTTCCTGACAATCCTCTCCAGGCTGCGGTCATCCCTGCTGCTTGTGCACCTTTTTCTACCACACTTTTCCCTTCCACATAACCTTCTACTGATGTGCTTTGATACAGCGCTTTGGGAACATCCAACTTCTTTTGCAATTACCTTTTGGGGCTTTCCCTCCTTATGGAGGGTGTCAATGATGGTTTACTGCACAACTGTCAGGTCAGCAGTCTTTCCCATGCTTGTGATTCCTACTGAACCAGCCTGAGAGACCATTGAAAGGCTCAGGAACCCTTTGCAGGTGTTATGGATTCATTAGCTGATTAGAGTGGGACACTTTGAGCCTAGAATATTGAACCTTTTCACACTATTCTAATTTTCTGAGATTGTGAATTTGGGGTTTTCATAAGCTGTACGCCGTAATCATCACAATTATACCAAAGTAAGGCTTGACATATCTCACTTTGCATGTAATGCGTCTATCTCATATATTGGTTTCACCTTTTGAGTTGCCATACGGACATAAATGAACATTTGCATGATATTCTAATTTTTCAAGTTTCACCTCTATCTTGAAATACTGTTTGGAAAGACTATTCCATTGAAAAGCTATTTTGGGGACATGCTTACATTATACCAGATTGACTGCCTATGCAATTTGAGGCCCAGTTTCAGTCCTTGGAATTGATTTTTAAAATCCTAACGAGCTTGGAACAATGTCATGTGAAGGACTGTCTGCTGGCCACAGTGGCCCTCCTCAAAAATATGCACAAGGCACTCAAGGACCTTTTCAGTGGTGGCCTTGTGTTTATGGAATTCAAGGTTATGTGTTTGACTTCTTCTTTTGCAACTTTACACAGGCCTTAAAGATATTTACTGCTTTGAATTGAAATGGTGGACTGCATTATTTTAATTGGCTAAACTGCTGATAAGCCTGATTACAATTATTTTATCTGATGTTTTCAGTGCTTGAGTGCTTATATTAATTGTGTGATGTGGCCTGTCTCAGAAGAGCATGTCCTAAAGAAAGGCAAACATAAAGCCATACATACAAAAGAAATACTTTTGTATAATACTGTATATTATCTCCACATCACTATTTGCTGCTGCACTGAAGGAGGAGCTACAAGATATTTTGTACCAAAGAGAAATTGCATGGCATGTAGCGACTAAGGCATGTTGTTTGAATCTTGCCTTCACAGATACACACCTTGACAGCTTGCCTCAGAATGGATGGATTCTTCCAGTATTAATTTGGAACACAAGAGTTTGAGAGCATTTAAAGGAAATTCTGACTACTTAAATATAGTTTCCCTTTCTTACTTGTTTCTTTATGTAAATTTACAAACTCATTCACCTGGAAACTAAAAAATGACAAACATGTTGAAAGTCAAATACATAATTGTCCTGTCTAAAAGTTTTTCTCATTACCAGTTACCTCCTTCCTTCTGCAAAATGAAGGTAATTTGCCTGGTATAAAGTCAGGGGAACTACTGGAAAGATGCTTATTAGCAGCAGAGGTGGTGGATAACATTAATTTGATTTGGCTCCAGAGTTGAAAGAATTCAGATCGACTCAAAATGGAGCATGCCTTTTTTAAAAGTCGAAGTTCATATGTGCAGATCTCTGTTTGCTTGTTTTTATCAGCATGTGTATTTCTAAAATAATACTTTGAAGATTACCTCTTATTGCAGGAATGGACAAGAAATGTAAAAATCCACATAAAACTGTTGCAGAACAGTCTTGCCAAATCTTGCCCTCTCAGTCATTTCATGGACTGTAGCTCGCAGAATTCCCAGCCAGTGTGGATGGCACTGGCTACTTAAATAGGATAGTAAATAGAAATCTGAACAGCCATTTCTGTAAAGGGCAGCACTCCAGTCACTGCTGGAAGGTCATGTGATATGCAGAATTTCCTGGCAGCTATTTTTAGATCCAAGAGCCAATTTGGTGTAGTGGTTAACGGGACTGGGCTAGAAACTAGGAGACTGTGAGTTTTAGTCCTGCCTTAAGCACAAAGTGGGATGGGTGACATTGGGCCAGTCAGTCCGAGGAAGAAGGCAATGGCAAACCACTTTTGAAAATGTTGCCAAGCAAACTGTCAGCCTTACAAGTTAGTCCAGACAAGAAGCACACCCAGAAGTACTAGCTCTAATGTTACTATAAGGTTACATTAACAGAATCTTGCAAATCTGAGAGTACATCTCTCCCCCTTTGCCTTTACAGTCCAAGAAAGTATGGAGGATCCCTTCTGAGATGTTTGCCATGCTCCCATTCTTTCTGTGGGCTCCACTGCCTCTTATCTGACCGTTGTCTTCTCTGCAGCTCTCCCTCTTGTCTCCCAAGGTCATTCCCACATACCATTACACAAAGTGCATGGACAATATATACAATTTTCTCAGACTATAACACTCAGTATGCCCTTGGCCTTTTTTGTGCTGCAAATGTAGGACATTCTGGGTTAATTATGGTAAAGATTTGCATGCCTTCCTAGAAATCTGTTACGGTACTCAGGATATAACTTTTGCTGCTGCTCCCTTAGTGTTTTGTGTGCTATGTATATTGGTCAGATATTGTTGAAATGGATATCTTTACTCTATATAACTTTATTCAAGTACTGCCAGGTTACTTCTTTGGAACACCAGTGAATATACATTTGCCATCCATAATTTCCCTCTGTTCCCAGAAGCTGGATCTCAAGATGTAATAGTAGACACCTTGGCCCTTTATCTGAACACGTTTCTGGTGCTAAAGCAAATGAAGCTGAATTCCTCATAAGCAATTAGGCAGATAGGTATCACTCCCAGAATTACTTCTTTTATTTATTTATTTATCTATTTATTTGCTTGCTTGCTTGTTTATACCACACTGTCTCGTAAGGTTGTGGTCCTATTTTGTTCCCTTCCTGAAGTCTCACTTACCATGGTACTGCTTTGTGGAATAAAAAGTAGGGCTGAGGTAAATAGCTACACAAGAAAAAATAACTAATGTCTGTCTAGAGCTTTAGCTGACAGCTCCAACTGTGCAGTTTAAAAGGCAAGAGGACCCCCTTATAGTCTTATGTCAATCAAATGTCAGTCGGTTGCAGAGAAGTCTACCATTCCTTCCCATAATATACATGCCTGGCATCTCCTTCAGTCAATATAAAGCACAACGATGATTTTTGAAATGTCAGCTATAAAAACTTCAGTAATTCAGATTTCTACTTGCTGGAAATCCCAATACAGATTTTAACATATCCCTCTATTTGTAAGTTTATGAAAAAGGGCTTCTGTCATTTCGGTTCCTCATTCTGTGAATGTTAATAGAACGGAATAGCTTCACTGGAGCTCCAAAAAAGGCAGGCAGAAAGTACAGACATTGTGTATCTGCAATGTGGTCCTGTTAAGACAAGCCATGTGTCGTACCAGCAGATGCCTGTGAAATGGTGGCAGATTTGCAATGGAGAGGTTTAATGACATTTCTATAAAAGGAGGGTCTAAATAAAAGGAACACCATCAGAAGAGCTGAAGGACCAGGTTAGGGACAGATCATCATGAAGAAAATCTATGTCACTGTTTCTCTATCTCAGCCACATTAAGATGGGTGGACTTCAACTCCCAGAATTCCCCCAACAGCATGCTTTTAATATTTTTTAAGAGGTTAAGGGCAGAGGTATTTGCAGGATCCAGTGGTTGGTGGCCATCACAGACATATCAAAAGTGGTCCAGAAGCTGTGTGCAGCCCTGGAGCCACAATCTAAACAGAAGAATGGACCAACAATTTCATATTATCAACTGAAAGAAAGGACAGGAATCTGAATCATGCATTGGCCTTTAAAGGATTGAAAGATTTATTTGAAAATCAGGGAACTATTTTATGTAAACGCTCCCTTCCATCTGCAGATATATGTAACATCCATGTTTTTTTCCCCAAGAGCACTCACTTTTCCTTTTTTGTTCCAATGTTTAGAGTTGGCATTCATTTTGTAGGAATTATAATTTGTAGCAAATATGCACAGAGACTTCTCAGAGTGGAGGTTAAATGTAATGATACTGCTGGACTCAAATTACTGAAGAGATTGTAATTCAGTTATTTAAGATTTGAAGAAATGAATATGTTAGCAATAAAAGATTGGCCTTCGACATAGGCATTCTATTGTATCTCAAGAGGAAATAGGATTTCAAAATCAAGTATTAAACTATAAGCACTGGATTCTGGATACAACTTTTTTTCTCAGGAAATAGGCAAATCTGAGGGATAGGAAAGGTGCTCAAGTTTTCCATTCAGATTGTGATTACTCATCTGATTTGCAAGCTAGTGCTGTACAATGTTGCAATTCTGAGCAATGTGTTTATGGTTCCCTTGATGTGAAAGAATGGATCCTTCCTGCAGTGTTGCATCACTGGCATCTAAGAATATTTATTAACTGCACAACTGTGTGGACACACTGCTGTTCTCATGCAAATACCCCTGCAACCCATGATCCCCTCTCCTTTCTAAGGAGCAGTGATTTTATGAGCACAGCTTGAACACAGCTGTCCATGGCTTTCTTTTTGTCTTTAGCTACAAGACAAAATGCAATGTGAGATTTTTAGGCATTCCAAAGCCCATCTGCCATGTAACCCACTTATCTTTGTGGCTGTGAGTTTATTATTGATCCAAAATGGTAAAAGAGAAAGGCAATAAAGGGGAGAATAACCATAAATCCATTCTTTTGTTGTTCTTCCAGCAGCATCTGTGAGCAATTGTCACAATTACTATCAAACTGTATTTGACTGGTTGCCAACATGAATTTTCCCAAAAAACCAAATGTAAACAAACTCTGCAAGTGCTTCCTTATTTGCCAAGCTAGTAATTATTTACTTTGTTTGGGGCTAGCATTACTGTCAGCTCAGCTTTACAGCCCTGTAATATGTTTGCTAATGAAACCATGAGGTCTAAAGCTACATATTAACCCTGTCACCCTTCAATTTTGATCTCAATAAAGTTTCACCATGGTTTTGTAAACTCGTGTTGTGGGGAGAGACAAGTGATTAATTATATTTTTCCGTTTCCCTTTATCCAAGCAAATTGCTAATCCTTAAACCTGCCTTGCATTCGAAGGTTAACTCACTAAATCAGAAGCCCTCATTTTCAACTGTCAAAATTACAATCTTTATTCGGGAGCTGAAAGTTGGCAAACATACCTAGTAATGAACACAATCAACAACAACAAAAAAAAGTCTCATTTCATACGAGAGTTGATATTATACTAGAAAAGTATTCAAAGAACAGGAGTGAGTTCATTTGAATCAAGGGTGCCAAGTTGAATTGGAAAGGCGGAGTCTCAGTGTGGCTTAATCAGCTCCCATGGACTTCATAGGTTACTTCTCAGAATTCTGTTCAGCCGCTGAAAAGATCAAGGTCAGACGGCAGGTCAGAACAGATTGTATTGGTCTGTCTTGGCACAAGACAATAGAAGTACCTGCTAAGGGTTGCACATTAAGCTTTACTGAAATGCTTATGAGTCCCAGAGTCTCATGGGTCCCTCCAGGCTTAGTTTTGTGGTGGTTGGCAGTGTCCATGGCCTGGACCCTTACATGTTGAAGAAGAATGCTCCAAGTTTTGGTATATTTGGGAAAAAAATACAGGGCTACTAAAAAAGAGGAATGTCATTTGACTTTGTGTACCACCTAGAACTACTGAAGTGAGGTGATTTATAAACCTTATAAATAAATAAATAAGAAGAAATAAGAAACTAAACTAAATTAAATTAAAAACATTTTCTAAAATGGCACCTGGTAATTTATATGTAGATTTGCAAATATCTAAATAAATACTAGAATTAAAATATCATAATACTGTAGAAGACTATGTTTGTGTGCCCACTTAGCCTATGGCCCATTTACCAGCTGTTAGTGGGCAACTTCATAATCCACTCTTAAAGATAAGAAAAAAAATTTTAGTCTGATTATTTAGTTAGCTGGTTGGTAGGATTTTCAACTATAAATATCCTGTCTTTTCTCCAGGGAGCTCAAAGCCAGTTACATGGTGGTTTCTCTTCATCTTATCCCCACAGAATCCCTGTGAAGTAAGCTAGGCTCACAAAGACAGACTCTGGTCCATAGTCACCCAGTGAATTTCCATGGTTGAGGACAGACATGAACAAGGTTTCCCCAATCCTAGTCTAGAACTATATCATATGGAGGATTATCTTCAGAGGATTATCTTTTGATGGCCCCATAAGTAGTCTGCTATAATCTATAAAATGAGATACATGACCATTCTCATCTTGTATAGCATACATAACAAGTTGTGAGATGTGAATGAGGTCTCTTAATCACTCCTTTGTGTAGTTTCCTAAAAATAACCAGTGCAGTTAGAATCAGATATGTAATTAAGCATGACAACAGATGAAAACAGAATTAATATTTACTATTTCAAATCTTAAAACATAGAAATAAAAGATGCAAAATTTATTTTTACCCTTCCATGCTCACACATAGGTCACACATTCAAATTCCAGACCCTTCATTCCAATCAAACTGAACTCAGCATAAATAAAAAAATGTTATGGATACTATGTAGTAGAATCAGGATTACTATCAGCAATATTAGATGGAATGGCTTTCTGTTAGGGTAATGCAATAGCAAGCATGTTGATTTGGGTACAGAAACTACAATTCCAAATTACTTTTCTTAAAGAAATTAATTTTAGTCAGGACAAGAATAGGGGTCAGGGAAAGCCAATGAGTGGAGCATTCTACTTTTGTCTTAGGGGAAATGTCATATTCTTTCTTGAGTTTATCTAGGCCCTATAATTTTGCCTATTATTCTTCTCTGAATTTCATTTGCACATTCACAATGTTTATCAATTCTGAAGACTAGGAAAATGTAACTGTTAACCACTTCTATCTTGTTGTTTATCTTAAATTCCTCTGCTTTTCCAGGAGACAACATTGTTGATTTCTTGATGTTCAAAGAAAGCCCAGGTTTTACATGATACCTAAGCTTCATACCTTAGCTGGGGGAACCGAGGTACATCCATAGGTGGAGGATAGTGGGACAGCTTGCATGTGTGCAGGCTATCAGGTGATATAAGCAGGATATATTCCAATGAATAAGCAGTCATAGACCATCAGCTGGATGCAATAAACGAAATATGGAGAATGCAGATCTACAAAATGCCACAGAAATCCAAAGATTGCACAGTGACTGTCAGGTTTAGCCCAGGGAACTCCAGGAGACCATTCAGATTCAATCCAGCAAGGTTTATTGGCTTCAACCTCTACACAGAAATCTTCCCAGACTGGGAGTAGTTCCCAGGGTCAATCAGTAAATACTGCTAGCATTCCTCAGGGAGGTGCCAGTCTCATCCTCTTATCTCTCCCTCGCGGTTCAGGAGATGAAAGAACATTCTTTACCCCCCGAACCTGGCCTCTATCTTCCCATATCCCCACAGTGACAGAGTGAGCATGGACCACTTTAAAAATCCAACCCTATCTTCATGGCTACAGACACAAATGCATTTAGTACTGTTTAGGGCCAAGATGAAATATATCAGACAGGCTTAGATTGCAGCAACTCTATTGGCTCTGGCGCTATAAGGAAATAAGTAACAGCAAACTACTTCTCTGCACGTGCTGACAAAAGTCATAGAAAGAAGCTCAATTGATAGATACCACCAAGCAATTTAGTAATGAGCTTAATATTTTGCTTTCTTCCCACTCAGGAACTAAAAGACATTTTTTACTCATGTCATTTACTCTAATTTTGAC
Source organism: Liasis olivaceus (assembly GCA_030867105.1). Classification (NCBI taxonomy): domain Eukaryota; kingdom Metazoa; phylum Chordata; class Lepidosauria; order Squamata; family Pythonidae; genus Liasis; species Liasis olivaceus. Next base: position 57,346,502 of record CM061349.1, on the reverse strand, counting down.
TAGAATAGAGGACCATTTTGAGGGAGAAGAAACACAGGTGCTCTTGTTAAATGATGCTCAAGCAACAGCAAACCTGGGAAATAATATTATTTATTTATTTATTTATTTATTTATTCAGCTTGTATGCCGCCCATCTCCCCCAATGGGTGACTCTGGGCAGCTCACAATAAAAAACACAGTTCTCTCCAAAGATGGCTAAAATCTATAAATAATTAAAAAACATATTAAAAATACCCTAAAAAACCTCCTCTGATTTGGCCCTAAAAAAAAAAACCTGTAAGATGCTGGGGGGGACAACCCATCATCCCACCAGCCATCTCCACAGGTGTGGGCCCCCCTCTGGCCCCCAGGCCTTCTGGCAGAGCCAGGATTTGATACCTTTCCTGAAGGCCATGAGGGAGGGGGCACACCAGACCTCAGAAGGCAGGATGTTCCATAGGGCGGGCGCTACAGCAGAAAAGCCTGTATATTTATATTAGCACATAAAAAGCAAACATGCTGGATTAATCTTTTTTCAGGAAAGAAGATGTTCTTATGAGAGAAATACAATATTCCTGCCTCTGCCCTTTTAGCCTGCATCTGTATAAAAAAGTCATATGGAACATACAAGTTAATGTATTGTAAGGAAAGTGAAAGGGCTAGCTTTAAACATGAATTTAATGGCACTGATATACAAGGCATCCTTCTAACCAGAAATTTATTTCCTCCCAGGATGCAAAAACAAAGCAGGAGCAGCCTAGCATATTCTCCCATCTGAGTTAAAGATTTTTCTGGTTTTAATATTTGCTCCTCTAAATGCCATGTTCACCTTCACACTAGTGTCTTCCTACTTGATAGCCAGACTCATGACACACAAACAAGCTCATTTATCTCCATAAAGAACTTTCATTTGGAAAGGAATATTGGCAATTGTGCTGTTTTTCAACAATCCAAATGCTTGCACAATAGATTAATGCTGATAGAACTTTAGAAATCTCTCACTCAATAATTCGATTTCATAAAGCCCTTTTTCTACCAAAGTATTATGTCTTAGGAATGTTTCTACCACATTATGTGTTACTCTGCCACATCCATTTTAGTTGTTTATTGAAATAATGGGTATTGTGATGAATGAAGTTTTGAACTTTATTTTGGTGGGCAGGTGGGTTCCTTCCTTCTTATTGATTGAACTTGAATCATTCAAGCTGATATGCAGATATCCCAAATCTGCAAATTGGTTGCTACAGAGATTTATGAATTCAGTGAAAGCCCCACATTGTTGTAGCTTCTAGAGGGACTTTTTAAAAATAGTTTCAAGTTTACATAGTTCAGTAGTCGAAGTGAAATTTGATTAAATATTAAAATATTAAAAAGAAAACTATAATTTAAATGCACAATTAAAACAAAATGTTTCACATAGATGAATTAATCTAGTGAGATTTTGCTGTAGCCCTGACCACTTCTGAAATGTCAAAGGATTACTCAGGATATAATGATAGTTGCTTTGAAATTCATGTCAGGACAAAACAAACAAACAAGCAGAAATGCCATTACATTTGCTTTAAAGAAAACACTTGACTTTTCAAAGATTGATCAGGCATACTTGGGCTAGAGTCCAGCCCAGTGTTTCTCAACCTTAGCAACTTTAAGACATGTGGACTGTGTGGCTGGCTGGAGAATTCTAGGAGTTGAAGTCCACACAAAGTTGTGAAGGTTGAAAAACACTGGTCCAGCCTAAAGTTGTTGGCCAAGTTAAAGCAACAAATAAGGGACCTGAAAGAAGAAGGAAAAGAAAAGCAATTTTAACTAGAATGTGGGGTACATCATTTCACTCTTTTCAGCTCTTCAAGTTTTGAGGGAAGGGTAGTGGTGAAAATGAATGGACTAGCTTCAGTAATCAAAAACACAGAATGTTATTAAAGCAAGTAGTCATTGCATGTTAAAGAGTGCTTTTCATTCAACAAATATAAGGTCCGTGACTTTATGCATTGTCTGATATTCTTGACTGTCTCCATCAGAAAATCTACCCAGTTTTGAGCCCAATTAAAATTCAGAGAGCACATAGTCACACTATTCAGAGAACTTTTCAGAAAGAGTAAAATATTATCACATAGAATTGCATGAATCCTGGGATTGGTTGAGATGATAAGCTGTCTATGAAAAAGAATGAAATATGGCCTATGTATACTTTATTCCAAATTCATTTGGGACACAGTTTGGAATAAAGTGTATCTACATCATAGTTATTTCTTTTCCATCTGCTTAGTTTGGCATATAGCCTTCTGTTTGTGAACATTTATCTATGCAGTCACCCAAAGTCTTGCTTTTCCCTGAACTATATTAGAGGGCTAGAGTTTATTTCATCTAGCACTGCAGCTACCCACTCCTATTTTAAAATCTGTACAATAATGGTTTTTCGTATATAGAGTCCTTTGTTGTAGACTTAGGCTTGGATACTATGATAACTTTATTTAATGTGGGTCACTAAATGAAAATTATTCAGCCTTCATCTACTCCAGCAATCACCTACATTCTTACAAAGCTTCTCTGTTCTCTGCTAGGTTTGGGAGTGGTCCTACCAAATAAAGTGAGGTAGAGCACCAGAAGGTGCAAAAGGAAAGAAGGGAGGGGAATTTACCTTGAAGAACATCCAGAAGTTAAGTTCCAAGTCTAATTTAGGATATTTTCCCTCTTTTCTCAGCTATCCTTTATCCTATTCTCATTCCTCATTGCTTATGAAGCTTTTCTGGCAATTACAGATGGTTGCTGGAGAGATGCAGGAAGAGAAATTCCCTTTTGGTGAACATCACTAGATTATCTTAGGATCCAAGCCAATGAATCCCATCAGTATATTTAGAATAATGCCACTAGCAGCTGGACAATGCTGAATTCTTCCTAAACTGAAATTAGGGTGGAGCTGGCATGTCTTGCTTTTCATTTGCTTGTACCTTTCTGTAAAAATATCTTTTATAGAAGGATGAAATTAAGCTTTATGACTGATTCAAACTTGCAAGTCTGCATCATGTTGTCCTATGATACTAAATCCTTGATATGATAACACCAAGAGTTCATTGCCCCATGGTGGGTAGCTAGTGAAGGATAACTGCTCAGTGCGAAGATGGTACACTGCATGTGTTACATCATAAGCCACTGGGGAGATGTGATGCTATCTTTTCCTACAGCAACCCTGCCTCTGCCACAGGATATTACTAGCTTGGAAATAAATACACCTACAGTGGGATTGGCAACATGGTATCTTGGGCACCCTGGTATCCACAGTGCACCTATCAGTGCCTTTTGCATCCAAAATAAAAACAATGATTAAAAATGACTGAATTCTTGTGAGATAGCCAACTTTTACAATATCTCTTTGATTCTTGCATGTTCTTATGAGATATTGGGCATTTTTGTTATTTTTATTTTTTTTAATATTTGAATTGCTTATTGTATAAATATTTTAAATGTTTATATGGATGGTGCATTACTGTCTGATCCAGAAGGATTTGTATGTTATTTCAACACTTGTTTCTCCAAATCCTATTTTTTTCCTCAGTTGTTTCTTTTGGTTTTTGTTTGTCTTATACCACTTGATAATTGTAATTTCATCATTATAGATCAGACCCTCCAGTTTGGCCTTCTCCAAATATGTTTTTTGCTGGAAATTTCAAGAGTTATAGCACTGCATGCCTGAAGAACATGTGCTTAGAAAAGCTTGTAGCAATTTCTTTGCTAACTTCGGACATAACACAACAATCTCTCCAAACAACATTTCTTCATATTTATTGGGATGCTTGGTTATTTTTCTCATTTGTGTCTTTAAATGTTAGTGAGATTGAGTCCTCATGTTGCACTGATGTCATGGAAACTTCCTGAGAAAATGATATGTGTCTCATTTATTTTCAGGCTATAATGTATCACCAGTTTAAATGGTCATTTCCTTTTATCTTCTGAAAAAAGTGTGAATAAATGTCCCCTAAAGGAATAATTTTGCTTAGAGTCAGATAGCAATGGTTTATAGATTATAGATTCATTTTATACTGAAAATATGAATTATGGAAACTGTTTAACATTTTTTACTGTAACGTTTTGGTAGCTTTATTGATCAAGATCTGTTGCACAGCATTTATACTTCCAGTAAGACTGGAAAACTGAGAAGCATTTCTAATCTATATACTACTAAAACTCTCGTGTCTGTAACCTTCAACTGGGCAAAACAGTCCGTCATAGGGTAACAATTTTTGAACCAAGGTACCTCAAATGGGCTAACTTACAGAATGCATACAAAATCCAAGACCCATTACTCCTGTGGGATTGAAATTTGGGGAATTTGTGGCTGCTTCAGAACTGCTGTGCTGCTGTGCCACCATGGTCGGCCCAGGTCACATGATCGTCATGGGCATATCCCTGACCTCTTTCCTGCCACCTGTGCCCAATCAGCTGATGACAAGTCCCCACAGGTGATTGGCTGCTTTGGAAACAAGGCAGAAATTTGAAATCTCTTAAAGGCTGTGGGTGTTGAGGGAAGGATGAGGGAGTGACTTGGATGCTTGCTGGTGAGGTAGGGCTGGCTTCCCTTGGGGACACACCAGAATGGGAAGCAGGGGTGCAGTTTTCCTCATGGTACACAGCTCCCTTTGTTCCAACTCCCCCCAGCAGGCAGGTGGGCAAGTGGCAGGCAGTTCCACTGGTCAGCTGAGGAGGAAGAGGAGGAGGCTTCACCTGGGCTCTCCCGAGGGTTGTGAGGGTAGGGCAAATAGCACAAGCCTATATTATATGTGGAAATGAAGAGAGGAAGGAAGGAAGGAAGGAAGGAAGGAAGGAAGGAAGGAAGGAAGGAAGGAAGGAAGGAAGGAAGGAAGGAAGGAAGGAAGGAAGATTTTTGACACTCCCTGCCAGCTTTCCACAAGCAAAGTCAATGGGGAAGCTGGCAGCAAGTTGCAAGTCACTCATACTCCCATTGCTTTTTTGCCCTTGCTCATTCTGTTTTTCTGTTTAGGTAGGAAAATATCTCTGAAACAATGACCCAATGGGTCACGGGTTGTCTAGTTTGGAATAAAAACTTATGTACATTTTGGTTGTAAAATTGAAAAAAAAAATGTGTAAGAAATCATAAACTAGTAAGAAAATCTCTACAAGGGTATGTCTTTTTAGAGATGGATCATTCATCCATTTCTCTATGTATGAAGGTATTTAAAAAAGCATATGTGTGTATTTTGAGTGAAGGGGATCACTATTATTTTTCAGACATTCCTGCACACTGTGTACAGGAGACTCATTACTACAATTTTCTTCACCTCTTCACCCACATCAGATCATCACTATTTTTGGAATTCAAACTGGTAATGATCTGTTCAGTGGAGGGAGAAACTTGAACCCAATAATAGTTTGTCAGTCCTTCAAGGTAGATCAGACTAGGACTCAGGCCCCCTTTGTCTGACCATTGCCTTGGTAGCAGCTCTTCCTTCACTCCCTCAAGGCCATTGCCTCTTCCCTCTACACAGATGCACTGTTCAGTGTTCTACATAAGGATTATTCTCTGAACTAAGCACTATTCCAGAGTTTTTCATTGCTATTTACAACTGCCACTGTAATATTATGAAATATTCCAGCCAACCATAATTAGCACTCATTGATCAATTTGCAGGATAGGAACTGCAAGAAATAATCACACTGCACAGAAGCAGATTTTTTTTTTAAAGACTAGAATTAAAATAGTATCATACAATTAAAATTGGGCCAAAGCAATGCTCTAGTTTGTAGATGTGGGCATGGATTGCAAGACCTTTTGATGATTCTTCAGGGAAGCTCAGAAGTCAACAAAAATATTAGGGTCTTGTAACATAGACTTGTTCCATCACAGATTTTCTTCCCCATGGCATTGCCTGGGGGAATTGAAAGATATTGTAGACTGATCATCTTTGTAGGCTTACTTGATTGCCATAAAATTCCTTTTTAGAGTACTAATACTAATACAAAGAGATCTTTTTCCTAGATAAAAATAAATAATTATATAAAATATTTTGATTCTGCATCAGAATATTTTAGACTAAATTATAATAAATTCTGGTGGATTACATGAAATTTTTAAATGGAAAAAAGGGTTACTTTTAAAAATGTATTTAAATTAAATCAAAGTAAAGCAAAAGTTTATTGTGCCTATAAAGATAGTATAAACAGGTGTGTGTGCGTGTGCATGCATGTGTGCACATAAACACACACATCTAGGAAATCCCAGGCACACTTTTTAACTTGCCTAAGGGTCCTTTATCAAATTGAAATATTTACTTGTGCCATAAGGTAGTCCCACTTAAAACATAATAAATATTGACTTGACCATGGTAAATTTCTTATTATTTCCATCCATGACAGCAATCTTCAATGAAAAGCTTTTATAGTCATTCCAGACCAGGCTGATCCTGATATTCATCAACAGCAGATTGGTGAGTTTTACATCTGGGAGATTTGCCTTTAGACCATCTTTAAGTTGGCACATATAAGGCATTTTTCAAAGTACCCAATTAATATGAAGGGGAATAGCAGGAATATTAAGAAAGCAGTGACCGCCATTGAGATTCAAGAAAGGGAAGAAAAATTTATTCTGTATTTAGGCTGTGTCCTGTGATGTTTTGTCTTGTGGTTTTTCAGGAAACTAAGGATATCCCAGTTTTTAAGCCAAAGTTTGTACTAACAAATTCTCCTGTGGAACACAAATCATTGGCAGAAGCTAAATTTTGTGTAATCGGATTGAACTGTGAGCTTAAATATGAAGGGGGACAAAAGCATGTCCCAGAGCTGTGTTTGATGCTTTTAAGGATCTTAACTGTGGGATGCTTTATACTAGGCATGAATGCTGTTATTTGTTCACAGTGATTCGTACAACTTAGAGTGACATTTTATTTCAGCTGGAATCATGTAGACAAGCCATAACATACATCTACCTCCAGTTGTCTTCTCTGTTGCCTTTGATGAACTATCACAGGGATACCTCTGTTGAAGATGATATTTTAGCGGCAAGGATTAGCATATAATACTAAGCTGAATTTTTTGAAAGGCTACAACTACAATGGAGAGTACCGAAGGCTTGAATCAGAAATAGCTTGGAGAAGAGCAAACATAAAAATCATGGTTGCAGGGTATTGTAATCAGTACTTTGAAATTACACATGTGCCATTAGCTAAAAGAAAAGCACAGCTTCCCACTTCTTCCAAATAAATCACTTTATAGCCTTGGGATGTCTAAATTTCTAAATTAATTGTTTAATTGTATCAAACATAAAGACAAAAATAATATTGTCAGCTCCTGCAATTCATACATTTGAATTTCAAAGAAAAATAAACATTGACCTGTTGTGAACAAAATGGTCATACTTTCCTAGATTTGTAGACAGTGTATCACGAACCAAGATTGTAAATTAAAAAGTGAATATCCCTGTCTGATTGCAAAAAAGAATGATGGAAACTTATTATATGTTAATTAGACTGGTGAAATCTGCTAAAAGATTATTTTTTTGTTAGACTGTGGGCTTTCTTATAAGGTTGGAGGGTTTTTGTTGTTTTAATCAGTTAATTAATCAACAAAATCATAGTTTAGTTTATAGTTTAAAATTAATTAGTGGGATTTTCTTTAATGCAGTTATCCCTTGATCTGACATTATGAGGGAGGCCTAAGGAAGCTGGGACACATTGGGAAATATTAGATGTCTATTGACAACCTAGCAATGTCACTTATCCAAGTCAACTTTTTTAAAAACAGATTTGGGTATTTGTCTCCATTAAGACTTATATTGCAACCTATCATTTGCAGCTGCATACACTTATCTCTGATTTTGTTCACCCTCTAACTTTTGATTCTTGCTGATGCCTCGTTTGTATGGTGTTTTGGTTTTGCATTTTATTTGATTTTATTGTATATATGTTTTTATTCAAATATTATATTTTAGTCTGCTTTACTGTAAACTACCCAGAAAGCTTCAGCTATTGGGCAGTTTAAAAAATTTAATAAATAAACAAACAACTTAGTAAGCAAATAAATAAATATTAAAAACTAGCTAAACTTGTGGGCTGGATCCTTGCCCCGCCTGGTTCATTCAGGTATTCAGAAGGGGAGGTGTAATTCCCTGAACCTGGGAGGTTGTTAATGCTTCTTTTTGAGAAGGAACAGTGCCATCAGCCTTGAAAGAGGCTCTGGTGGGCCCCCACCTCAAGACACCCTCCCCGGATCCAGAGGCATTAGACAACTACTGTCCAGTCTCCAACCTTCTCTGTTTGGCAAGGGTTACTGAGATGGTGGCTTGGCTGACTAACTACAGAGTGCTCTAGAAGAAGTGGATGATATGGATCTATATCACTTGGGATTCAGGTCTGGGTATGGCATGAAGTCAGCACTGGTCATTTTTGTAGATGCCTTTTGTCAAGACTTGGATGGAAGTGGTGCACCTGTCCTGATATTTTTGGGCCTTTCAGTGGCCTGCAAAACCATCAACTATGGTATTTGTTTGGATCATCCACAGGAATTGGAGATTGAGGGCATTGTTTTATACTTCCACTCCTTCCTCAGCGTGTAGTTTCAGTCAGCATTGGAGGAGAGGAGGGAGATAGGATAGATCTGCTCAATGGTTACTTCCATGTGAGATGTCTCAGAGGTTAGTCCTCTTCTCCCTACTATTTAATATTTACATGATGCCACTGGGTAAGGTAATTCAGTATGTAGTTTGGGATCCAGTATGATCAGTATGCTGATAATACCTAGCTTTACGTCGTGATCACAAGCTGTGCTAGAGATGTTGTTGAAATCTTGCCTCAATGCCTGGAGGCTGTGAAAGTCTGGATGAGAGATAACAGGTTGAAATTGAACCCTAGCAAGTGGAGTTGCTGTTTGTATATTGGGATTCTCTACAGCCCCAGTTATTTCTCTGGACAGGGATGTGAACCATCCAGAAGCTTCACTGGTACAAAATGGAGTATCTCAGATGGTTTTCACAATCACTGTTGGGATCATGTGACACTTGTATTCTGGGCTTTACCCTGGCGCTTATTGGCTTCTAGGTGCAAATAAAGTGCTAGTGTTCACCTATGAAGTCCATTTTTGCTTGGCTCCAAGTTACCCACAGAATGATGTCTCATCACTGGAATCAGCTTGACTGTTGCAGTCATGTTGGGATCAGCAGCTGATGTTCCCCATTTCTGGGACATCAAGGGGCCAACACTCAGACCATTGTTTTTTGTTGGCAGAGCCAGCCCTCTGGAATGGTCTCCCAGTTGAAATCCAATTAGCTCCTTGTTTGGATATCTTCCAGAAGAAGCTGAAGACAAGGCCCTTCTAGAGGGTATTTGAGTTTATGTTTTATGTTTTTATTTTTAATGTGTTGTGCTTTGCCTTTTGTGTAAGCCACTGAAAGTCTGATTAGATTGTGTGGGATAGAACTCTAATAAATAAATAATATTATAAATGATTTTCCCCAAAAGAGGGTCATGGTCATGGTTGTATTTGATTTTTCATTCTGAAACTCTTATATATTAAAGCAACATGCTATTCAGTGACATGATTAGCATAGGGATCTGTGGGAATTCTGAACATTCAGCAGACCTTTTCATGTAGATTTTTTCTCAGTTAAACAGGACAAAGCATTGGCTTCTCTCATTAAATGCCCCACCCATGTAGTTAGTTTTATAATAGTCTTGTCCAATTCGATGCTTTTCAGGTGGTCTGGACTATCTCATCTCTCATCACTTTTACTAGCTGATGGCAATGGTGGCTGGGAATGGTGGTAAGTATAGTTCAGTGTACCCAGAAACATCAGATTGGGGGAGGATATCCCAATCTGATTCTAGTCCAAGGATGGACAGGCTAAGATTCTAGGATGAATGTAAGCCACGTATTGATTCTCTGTGGCCTCTGGCACTGCTTCTAACTGCAGCTGCTGAAATTTGGTGCCAAATTCACTCCACTCCAAAACTGAATTGAATGTTCTAAAAGAGGCATTGATGTAATTAAAAAGCAAAGAATTCAATCCAGGAAAATCCTGCCTCAACAATTTCATTGCCAAGCCTACTGCAGCCCCCAGGCTCCCCAGAAGTATATATATGGCTTATCCCTATTCTAGCCTCACAACAATGTAATTCATGGACTGTCCAAGGTCATCAGTGAATACCATGGTAGTGACTGAGCTTTTGGTATTCAATCCATTTTTAAAAAATCTTGCACAATTCTATACCTCACACAGTGCATGAGTTTCTTTCATATACTTTCTCAAAGTCAGAATCAATACACAAAGCAGCCCATTCATAACACCTGGATAGTAGGACTGAATTAAATAATTCCCTTGCATTTCATTAAACAGGAACATTTTGGCTAATTTCCTGGCAGGGAAGAAGAAATGCATGTAAAACAGGGTTTTATGGGCAATGAGAGCAAGAGGGGAATTTTGGTGCGTTCCAGCTATTGACCATAATGTCCCCCTAGGTGCTTTGCTGTTCTATTCACAAGCAATATTATGTTATTGCATTATGTCATCCCCATTCCTAATTGGCTACTGGGAAGAGCTCTGAAATTGCAAAAGCAAAAATGTTAAAAATTCCAAAAAATAGCACTTTGGGGATGGTGTCACCCAACCATATTTTACATGCTCCAAGGTTTCTGGAATTGAAAGAAATCAGGGTCACTGAATATAGGGCCTTTTGGTCCCACAGATTTCCATCGGTATCATGTGTTCTCACAGAAGTCATGATCTCATCTGCTCTGAAAACTCTTTCCTTGAACACCAGATTTGCATACTCAGATTTTACTCACACACAAGTCAACCAAAGTTTCTTTGCATTATACAAACAAGCAATCATGTGTGTGTGTGTGTGTGTGAGAGAGAGAGAGAGAGAGAGAGGGAGAGGGAGAGAGAGGGAGAGAGAGAGGGAGAATGTGATGTCCTGGGATCGAGCCCTATATGGAAATACATTACCCACAGAATTATGTCTCACTTAGAGAAGCAGGAATGTTGGGTCCAAAATGGAACCAAATAGTTTGGTTTTTGACACCTGATGTCAATATATTGCTTGAAGGCTTGTAGTGAAAGTTGCAAATAATAAAATAAAATAAAATAAAGAAGAAAAAACAGAATGAAGTACAAAGTGCTTGTCTAAAGGATGATAAAAGTGAATGAAAGAAGCAAGGGGTTTCTAATACAATGGAATATCCTGATATCTGTTGTTGCTGTTATACCATATAACACCATCATTGATATGTCCATGTCACAAGATTAAAGCCCTTAGGACACTAGCTCTTTCACAAAAAAGAAACTTGGAACTTTTCTCCTTCCACTTCATCAGGAAGAGAACTAATACAAGCCCTTCCATATGGAGAAAAAGTAGCTCCAGCCAAAACAAATTGTTCAGCTCGCTACAATCAGTATGAATCGGTTCATTGAAAAATTTGGCATAGCTGCATTTCCTTTTATTTAAAGCAATTGATCGTGTTTTGATCTTCCTCATTTAAAGAGAACTCTTGAACAGATAAAAATACTGGATATGTGAGGCAGTAAATAATGCCATGCTATGTGAAAATACAGATGGATGTGAGAATTTCTAAATTTGGTAAAGAGAAAAATTACAGAGCAAATTCACTGCTTGGTTTTATTTCTTTCAGAAGAAATAGATATCCATTCTGTTTAGTCTTAAATAATTGCAAAGTTTGTTATCTTGTGGTATGATAAAGGAGAAAACACTACTTCAAGAAGAAAATAACTTGCACATAACAAACATATCTTACAATTCTATATCTAGACACTAAAACAAGGTATTCCAGGTTGCAGTCTCTCTGCATCACTTATGACAAACTTATTTAACTTATTGAATAAATAAGTTATTTAACTTATTGAATACTCTGTGGATCACCATATTGTTTGAAGGTAAGAAACCTTTTTAAAAAAGGATTTCACTATCAAACTGCTTAGCCTCTCTCTCCCCCTCCCTATATACACCCAAACACAAGCCTGAAGATGATTACTAAATATTTGGTCACATAATTGTCTGTTATATAATTTGCTATTCTAAGCATGAGAATTGGTAGTAAATATGAGATTAAGGAAGTTTGGCCAAAGGTGAAGAATCAAGGAAACTTGGGGTAATGTCACTGATTCTCTGGAATAGGCTTGTGGGATTTGGTCAGAGGTGAGCCAGGTGGTCTTACAGTGGAGAAGGCAGCCTAAGACCTAGGTGTGTAGCAGAAGACAGTTCTGTATTTCACTATAGGGACAGCTGCATTCCCAGCTTCAGTTCCAACAGATCCTGACAATTGCCACTACTGGAAATAGGATTGTTGCAATTCTAGTAAATTTAGAGGAGACCCCAATGCATGTTCTCTTGAATTCCCAAAGAAAAGGAGATTTTATATTCAATAAACAGACCAATTAAAAACAGTAACAATAAATAAAGCTACTGAAATAAAAATTGTATATAATTATCCTTATGCAGCTTTCCCCAACTGGTTGCCCTCCAGATATGTTTGGCCTGCAGCTATACTTAATCTTTTTGTTAGCCAACAAATATAAATTCATCTACATAAACATAAATCAGGGAAGGTATTCATTCCATTTTTAATTAAACCTGCCAAAGCAATGGAGGTAGATGCCAGCTATCTTAAAAACAAACTAACTAAAAATCATTCAGTTTTTAAGGGCAACTGGAAGAATCCTGCTGAAATAAACTAATTTTGCTTGCCACATATAATTTTTCCAGAAATGTTGACTGGACCAGTTTAGCAGTATTTGTGAATATTTTAATATTTCTACTACATCATTGGGAGGTGGAAAATGAAATGGGATTTCTTTTAGTCTGCATCGTGGGAAAGGCACTACAAGTGATGTATGGCTTTCTGGTGGATGTCTTTCATAGAATTCCAAACAGTGAACAGAGCCAAAATCTTTCTCATGAATTAAACTTTTCTCTGCAGAAGTTATTGATTGCCTTTGACAACAGACCCTTAATTATTTTTTCTGAGATTGCAGATCTTGGTTATTCCATGAGCAGTGCTAATCTCAACAAGAGATATATAGTCTTACAAAGGATTAATCATGGCAGCAGGCCAAGAATCCTGAGCTGTAGAATTGTCATACAGTAGTATTTTTGAGGAGAAGATAGTTGTCTTCCAAAGTCTTTCTTACCGAAGGGGTGTATAATTCATTGCCTGAGCCCTGAAGAGGTAGACCTGCTATGGGATTCTGATGACTAGATGGTGGGATTTCATTGGGAAAAATCTTCATTGGGAAAAACTTCCCCAAAAGTGGTCACCTCAACTTGTAAAAGGCAACAGTAGCATAACAATACACCAGTATCTTAAATAGCAAGATGTAGCACCCAGAAACTAGGGTTTGAGTCTTAATCTGTGATTTTCTAGCCTAGATGATTAAACTCAGGTAATTGCTCTGGGCCATTTCTGAGTCATCTTCTTTTTTTTTTTTTACTCGGCTGGAGCATTGCTGCTAAACCTGCTCCAGAATTGCATAGGAATTTAATGATTACTTGCAATATCACACACAGTAAAAAAGTGTGTACTTGTAGAGCATAAGAAATAAGAATTGCCCTGTTAGGACAGATCAAGTATCTAGCTAGTCCAGGTGACTAACAACATTCAGCTGAATACATTTGGTAGCAAGGAAGATGAAAAAATTATGGCCTTTTCATTTGCTGGTCTCTAGAATTTATTATATTTGTGAAAATATAATGGCCCCAATCCAGCTTTGAATAAATACCTTAACATACAGTAAATGTGATAAAATGGCAGTCAAATTTTCCAAACTCTATATTTTATTGAATTGAATATCTTCTTATGTCAGTTTCACACAGTAACAGAATGTGACCTCCTTACTCCTTAAGGCAAGGGTGATGGAGTTCAGCCTCACCAGATCTATTAGTTGACCAACTCCTTGAACCAGCACTTGGCTCTCAATCTCCAGCCCCTAACTTGCATAGTTTAAGTAAGCCTTGGATGAAGTTTCTCAGATATTTAACATGGTAGGCTGGTAAGAATCTTTATTGCAAACAAATGAAGCCCCATTAAACAGTTCATTGCTGTCTGATATTGTAAGGATGTAGTTCCCTCTTACACCCTGGGCTGTTTAAACCCATTGCTTTTTCTTCCTGTAGTTCCTACATGTCAAATAAATCTTTACACTCAAGCTTCATGGCCTTGAAGCCAATTTTTTCTTTTTTTTCTTTTTTTGGTTGTTGATAATAACTGACATCTCTACCATGAGAAGCTCTGGTTCTCTCTTCTCAACTTCTGTCACACATTTGTTTTGTTTGCTTGTTTGTTTTGCCAGCCAAGGTCCTGATTTAGGAATGGAAAACAAAATGCAAAAAAGTAGCTCAGGAGGCCCACCCAATTACCAACAGCATCCTGTAAGATATGATTTAGGATAGACTGCATTAGCAAGTAGAAATTTGCATCCAAGATGCCATAGAGCAGGCAGTCTAATCCCACATGCAGATCTGATTGTAAACCTACACCAAGGTTTAGTTAATACAGCCATAATACTCCTGTTTTACAGATGACGGACTTGCAATAGAAAACCCATTCCAGCATCAGGAAGATTAATAAAATATGCATAAACTTTGTTCAGAAGTGCAATTGAAGCATTTCTGACATCCAGTAAGTTAATAGGGATCCATATCACACAAGGGAAAGTAGGTTTTGGCTGCACAGTTGGCTTTAAACAGTGATGTAACATTCCTTCATATGTTTCTAATTTAAGTCTAGAGTGCAAAAAAGTTGATGGAACAAAACCAAAAGCAGCTCTTACAAACCTTTCTTCAGATTCTCCAAGACAATTTCCTAGTCTGGGTTGGAATAGACCCTAATGTAAGTAGAAGCATAGTTATCTTGAAGATTTGTTATCTTTTTATCTTTTAATTTTTATCATAGTTATCTTGAAGTGAAAAACCCAGCACCAGTCATCTGGCTAGTTTTCAGAACTTGGTGGGATTTCTGTGGTTTAGGAAATCAAAACTGAATGTAAATATTTTCATCAAAATTTCTATTTTGCCTGGGAAAAGAAACTAATCATGAAATGTTTAGAATTAATAGTCCTGCACCAGGACTTGTAAATCATGAACCACAAGCTCCATCAATTCTCACTGACTCTAGTACTTGATCTTATTATGGTCTATTTACTAAATGCCTCAATTCTCTTCTTATTAACATCAGATAGAGAATGTCAAACTGTGTAAAAAGATTGATGTTATTTCTAAAGATTATACCTCCCAACATATGGTGAGAAACACTAAAATATTTAATATTGTTGAATTCCCCCCTCCCCAATGAAGCAGTTTTTTTTCTCCCTACAGTAAAAGTAATAAAAGTAGCATCACCAGAAAAATTAATGCTTTTTTTGCAAGTATTATATGCATCAATATTCTACTAACAATAGGGAACCTTTCAATGTCTAGTGCTGCTTAATTTGGGGAGCAACACAACAAAGAGTTGACGCAAATTGAAAAGAAATGTCAGGGTTTCTTTCTTTTTCTCATTAGTTTGATAGGCTTGAGTATTCCTCCTCTCCCTCCCCTCTTCCTTTTCTTCTTCACTTTAGAATTGAGTTTGTGTTTCCTCCAGAAAAACTATGAAACTAATTTGGGTGGTTGTGTCCCTGAAATTCAGCAAAAATTCAGCAGAAAAAAAGGATCAGGACTGCCTGCAGAACTGCCATTGCTGATTGCTGATTGCTGTTCTAAAATAAGAATGAGATTGTTCATTATCAATAGCCCTACCTATGTTGGTATGAAAACAGCTGTAGGACAGTTCTTTCTTAGTCTGATCCAATGTGAAAACTCTTATTCTATTATTCATTTTCATTCCAAGGCCACTCTTTCCAGAAAATAGGAAATGCTGGCATAGGAAGAACCTATAGTCATCCATGCAATTTCAAAAGAGATCCAATAAGGGAAGAAGAAACTGTTTCTCTGAAAATAGAGTGGAACTGCAAATAATGCTTGGTCAAGTATAGGCCCCTATATCTGCTCAGCAAAAATCCAAATGAACACTAGACGGTAGCAGAGAGTTGGAGTTCTCTGTATATCTAGTAGTTGCCTAGTCAAGTAAGCTTGGTTAAAAAAAACAAAAAACGTTGGCCATCAGGAAAGTATAGAATGGAGATTTTTGTTGACTTATCACTAGTTCAAGAAGGAACTATGTGAGTAAACAAACAGCTGAAATTTGGATCCCATACACCAACTGGACAGGAGTTGGCCCTCTATCTAGACTTAGGATCCTCATCTAAGACTGGCCAGAAAAACTCCAATGTACTTCCAAGTGCTGGGTACTGGATTAGTAATCTGAGAGGCACAGAAGCACTACTCTCAAGGAAAAAAATCTTGAGATAAAAGTGACCTTGGAGTCACTGTTGTTTATGTAGTGACCTTTAAAAGTGACCTTGGAGTTTCAAAAGTTTAAAAGTGACCTTGGAGTCACTGTTGTTTATGTAGATAGAGTAGGTGCAAACCAGTTCGATAGAGTGTGCTGGCCTACATCCTCTGGAATCTGGAAGTAACTGAGGGCTGGAAATAGTATTTGCATGTTGTAGCTTCTTGCTATCCACTGCCTAAGCTTTATTTTGTAGTATCAAGTTAATATCTCAATTAGTACCCTTTTTTAGTACCTTTTGGCAAATTTCAGTACCTTTGTGAGTGAGCTGATTCCATGACCACTGTGTCACATTCCTGCTTAATCCTCTAGTTAGTGGTGATTACATTAGCCTCATCTACCTGCCTCAAACAGTGTTTCTAACTACACCTGGAACAGAGGGAGCTAAGGAGTCTACATTTAGTTCCTTGTACTTCCTTTTGAACAGGTACTCAGATGTAACTGATCATGGGATGAACACTTGTGTCATGACATGTTCTTGAACAAAGCCTATGCTATGGAGAAGCCCCAAATATAACTCATTTTGACTAATTGATTTCAGACCATATTATTTTTACTTGCATTTCAACTTGGCAGCTCACAGGACTATGATTCACAAACCAATTATTAAGATGGAGCACTTGGATTTAAGCCAGTTAAGTAGATGTCCTATAGCTCTGGGGTCTTAGTCTTTTAATAGATTTTGATTTCAATATACCTCATTTCTGTCTAAAATAATCATGCATCAAACATCACTAGTATTGACTGTTGCAAAACACAGAACATTGTTATCCTGTTCTTTTCTACTCTGTTGTGTTATAGGAAAGCAGAGGATTATTATTTGTGTCATTTTATGGGATGAATAGATGGTTTTATTTATGGTAAAATGCATTCTTTGATCATCTATTGCAATCTTTTTAGAAAATGAAGTTGTCAAAGAAATAATTTATACTGAAATTTCATTCCCTATATAAAGCATGCTACAGATTAGACTTGTATTTGGTTAGATTTTTATTCATGCTTATGTTTTATTTAGTAACATTATTTTATTATTTTTATCATAATATGTTTATAAATAGACATGTACATATATCCTCCCTTCCATATAGTGTGTAGCAAATCCTAAAATTATATTGCTTGTAATTTATAAATCAATTAGATCAAAGGCAAACATTTTTTCAAAGGCAAATGAAATATTGTGATGAAATTTGAAAAATCTGAGTTGCTTAAAATGTAAACACACACACACACACACACACACACACAGAATATTTTTCTTTCTAAAAAATATGTCCTAGCTAACTTGTTTACATAGTCATTTTTCTTAACCATCTATGGAAAACTGCAGTGTGAGCAGAGATGATTAAATATGCATCCCATTAAGAACTATATATCTTGCGTCTAGACATTTATTATGTTATGAAAGGGAAAGATGAATGAGTGGAACTCTAAATCAATGCTCATGTCTGTAAGTCAGGATTCCCTTCTAAAACAATAGACAGCTTAAATTATACTGCCCAGTTCAAAACGATGGCTACAAAATTCCTACATTCTTGAAATAAGGGATGTCCACCATCTTTTTTTTCTACTAACCTATGTAAAAGCAAACACAAAATAGTTTCATATCATAGAATTTTATTTGGAATATTTTTTAGCTTATTCAAAGAAGCCATTTATACGTACAGCAACCCAACTTGTTCTCTGTACCCAAGGTGGGTAACAGAAGACCTACAGCATGCAATCAAGTGTCACTGTGTGCTCCCAAAGTCCCCCAGGATCACATTACTGAAATTTAGTGGCACCGATATTCACTGGCATGATTTTTCATTATTTAAAAACAAAACAATACCTAAAATATATCTATGGTCACCAAAAGGGAGGGAGGGAAGGAAGGGGACTCATCTCAAAAGAATAAGAGTCATAAATGTTATCTTTGCTCCTTCCAGTAATATAACCATCACATTTATTGTTGTTTTCAGAGGTTCAGAATATAAAATGGAATAATCCCTAGCAGCAAAAATATTATACACCTCTGCTCTGAATGCTTATCAATAAAGTTACTAAAAACATTTGCAGGGAAGGGGGGATTAAAGATTTGGGAGATAATGAATTTATCCTTGAAGGAGGATGTATACCTACCGTTTACAAAAATACATCATGTGGCCCTCACTAAAAACAGAAACATTGTCAAACTCTTTGAACCTGAATAACTACTAATACATTTTGAAGCCTTTCTGAGTAAAGTGTTGGACAAAGTAATCATCTTAGTGTCATGTGGTTTGGGAAAGACCTTATTTCTTAAAGCCATTTCAAGTTACTAATAGCTTTTTATTTTTATTTTAGAACAGCTTTTCAGTGCATTCTGGGTGCTTAGTGTAGAAATCTCCAAGGTCAGATTTCTACTGCTAAGATCAGTTCTGTCGCTGTTAATATGTCAATGGCCAAACTCTCCTGATATTGAACCAAGAAGCTGGCATCCCACCATTTCTAAAGCAGCTTCTTTTTGGATTGAGAATTTGGAACTCGGCTGAATGGAAAAAATTAGCCAGCCTGGAAGCATTTTGTGGTTCCTATTTCAGCAGGGCCAATGTTTTAGCAGGATCAGAACCTAGTGTTTCACAATCAGTGGTGCAGTTGTTAAGGTGTCAGACTAGAACAGGGATGATGGAATGGAAACTTCAGCCAACATTGCTACTGTAAGACTAAACTGAAGGAAGATCACTATGCAAGCTGCCTTGAGCTCCTGGAGAAAAGATGGGATAGCAATCTAACAAATACAATAAATTACTAATAAATAATGTTACCTCATTCAAAAGAGTAATTGGGAGATTTTGTGAGCAGGTCTAGTGATAAAATTGCTTGCAATGCCACTGGAATATATCTGTGAGATCAGGCAATGCTAATGTGGAAAATAATCAATGTGTCAGGCAGAAGACTGTAACAGCCTTGTTACCTAACCAGATGTAACCCATGATGAAAAACATGTGATTCCTTTGGTATATTTTTCATTGATACAATAATCACAAAAACTAAGACAATAGTTCCCCCATTGGGGGGAGATCGACGGTTGAAAAATTTAATAAATAAATAAATAAATATAATTTATTTTCCACATCAGGTCAGACAAACTAATGTCTTACCTCAGAAAAATGTCTTTACCATGTCTTCTAAAAATACTTACGTGCCTTCAGGTACATGGAACTCAGACAAAGAAAGAAAAAACCCAGCACCAAAACCACCCTACAATTGTCTGGAGGATTCCAAATTTATTCTGACTGCCAATGCCTAAATTCCAAGTATTTTGGAAATAAGGCCTAGTTAGACTTCATAAAGCACCTGATTTAGCTGGGAAAGGATGTTGTTGTCATTCAAGAGAAAGCTAAGAGAGAAAGCACCCTGCAGAGCTGAATAATACTTATGAGTTCTTATGACCTTGCATATAGTAAAATGAATTAATAGATACACCTGGCTGAATTGCAAGGGGACAAATCAATTTCTGTATTCCTGGCACTTGTTAATTTGCCTTGCTTTTGTAGACTATATCTGGGGCTGTTATCTTGCCAGTTTAGTCCAGTTCCTGTAAGCCAATTTTTACATTTTTACATTTAGAACTAAACCAAAAAACTCACTGTTTTTCCACTCTGAAGAATAAAATTAATAGTCTACTTCTTCAGGCAGAGCAGATAGGAATGTAGCCTGGAACGCAACTGAGCAGGGAACAGGCTTTACCTGTCAGGCATATCCAGGAGCTGATAGGACTCCAAGAGTTGGCTTTCCCAAGCAAAGAAGGAAAATGTTTGGCAAATCTCTAACTTTATTAAAAATACAGGGACTTGAACACCTAATGAAGCATCAACCTATGGATTTTTTGAACAGAACTTTTTTATTTACTTATTTGTTTTTTTCTTTTCTTTTATAATAATAACAAAAAAAGAAAAAAAAACAAAAAGGAAGAAAACACAAAGATACATACATTATAAAAAAAACAATTACATAACAAGTGCTTAAAATAAGTGGAAAAAATACAACAGAAAAAATAATAAAATATATAAAACATAATACGCTGTTACAACAGTAAACAGTTACAATTCTATATATATTTATCTAATGCAATTATATGACTATCTTGCTTTTTTCTAACCTACTGTATTTTGTATAAATGAGTCACATATTTGATATATATATATATATACACACACACACACACACACACACACAGAGTATATATCTATATATCTATATATAGATATATGTAAAACAGAACTTGATGTTCCTCATTGTGCTCTGTGAATGAACATTCTCCCCCTTTTTATGTTTACATATACTGATTTGGTTCAGTAGGACTTGGCACAAAATTGTATTACATCAACCCAATTCTAAGCAGTTATGTAGCCAATTACTTCAAGACTGAACCTATTATTAGGTTCTAACTAAAAATCATGTATCTTTCTTTTAATGTAACAGCATTACATTACAAGTGGCACTGCACCACAGATAACGATATCAGACCGTGCAGTTGGTTGAGCTCTAGGGAGCAATTGAGTAGTTGCTGCTGTATCAGCCTCCCTGGTGTGTAGCAATATTCCTGTCTGAGGTGCTGAATTCTCTTTCCAAGTTGGCAGTGCAGTCTTCAAGATGGATAATTCTTGGAGACTTTGACCTGCCCTTGTGTGGTACAGAGTCTGGAATGGCTCAGAAGTACATGGCCACTATGGCAACCATGCACTTCACAATACATAGCTAGTCTCATCTTAGATCTAGGTTTATTTGGGGACAGTTGCAACATGATCTGAAGGTGGAAGACATTATCATACTTTGTCAAGGTCAGATCACTCTCTGGTTCCTTTTTAACTTGCTGGTGCTATCCCCCGTCCTGGTTTTGTTTTCAGTTTGTGAGCTGTCTGGACTCACTTTTGATTGAGGCAGCTTTAGAAATCTAATAAACAAATAAATACTTAAGTCCGTATTGTATCAGCCAGGGGCATCCACAGAGGAGGTCAACATCAAATGGCAGGTATGACCAAGTGATCAAAGCCCCACTATTTTACATGGATCACATGTATAAAGGGGTGAAGTTCTGATCACCCAAACACATCCACCATTTTGATGTTGACTGCCCTGAAGACATCACTGGTATCAACAGTATTAAAAAGGGAGGACATTAATTAAATTCTCTCTAAGCATTCATATTTTCCCATCTACATTCAAGGGGGATATCAAACTATATCTCTTTATTTCTTCAGTTTTCTAAGTAAAGCAACTGGGGCCAAATTTCTGATTTTTTTTACTATCAATAAATACATCCAGCTCAAAGGGATTGCTTTATTTATTTAAACATTTATAGGGCTGTCCAACTCAGACCATGTGACTCTGGTCTGTTTTATATGGAAGATTTTTTTCCTGTCAATCTAATATTCTAAAGCGACTATATTTCTCATCAGTTTCAATTTAATTTTAGTTACATTGTTTTATTTAGAGCAGGGACAGCTAGTTTGGTGTAGTGGTTAAGGCATCAGGCTAGAAACCAGGAGACCGTGAGTTCTAGTCCTGCCTTGGGCACAAAGCCAGATGGGTAACCTTGGGCCAGTCACTCTCTCAGCTCTAGGAAAGAGCCAAGGGCAAACCACTTCTGAAAAACCTTGCCAAGAAAACTGTAGGACTCCAGGCAGTTGCCAAGAGTCAAGATTGATTCAAGGCACCAAATTAAATTAAATTAAATTAAAAAAATAGAGGAGGCTTATGAATTTATAATATATGAATGTGATGAGGAAAGTCAGTCCTATCTGAAATGTCATGCCACCACATAGTCTGAGAACCTTGGTCTTATTGATGTCTTGACTGGCTGTGTTTTTTTTCTTTACTTTTCTTTATAAAAAATCTTTGTTGAAATAATACAGCTTTTTTAGAGACATATTAATACTTTCTGATTATTAACTACTTTCTTCTTTTTCATTTTGAAGGGCTAACATGATGAATTAACATTGGAATTTTGTTGTTGCCTACTTGAGATAACACCCCTGGCTATATCCTTCCAGCTGGTATTTATATGCTTCCAAATGCTATTACTGTCCTGTTGTTTGGAACTACAGTTGTCTGCTGAAGAACAAGTGGAAAACCTAGCATCTGAATGAGCCAGAGGGACATTTGGATAAGTAGATACCAAGTTTACAATCAAGATTTGCAAGTTTCCCTTTGGACTAAGAGAGAATTAAAGTGGACAACTCACATATTTGGCTCTATTGTTGAATTAGTAAGTTTATTCTAATTAAGCCCCAGAGAATTCACAAAGGAAGAGATTCCACCTAGGAATCTGAGGCTGCATATTTTCCTTCTCTCCAGATAATATTAGGAAAATATTTTGTTAAAAGATTGCTAGATTTTATTTCTTATCCTATGGCGAATCCTAAAATGGCCCTTGCCTGCTATCACCACTGGCTAATGAGTGAAGTGAATTCTGAAGCTACAAAATTCCTTTTATATACCTAGGAAACTTGCAGTATCATATCTCTGCAGCTTTTAAAAGCCATGAGTGGTGAGTAGTGCCTCTTGGAGGTCTCTTTTAAGACTTTGTTGAAACAGCTTCACAGTCTGTTGCATTCCTAGCCCAATTCAAAGTGCTCCCAGTGATGATTTACACAGATTAGGCCCAAGCATCATTGAAGCACCTCCTGAAGTCCCACACATTCCTCTTAGTTATAACATTTCACCCAGGACAGTCTCCAAATATATCAAGTTTAGTATTTGAACTGATTTTGAAATCTATGGATTGGTGTCATCAATGCCTTTTCTACCATTAGCTTACCTTACTTTTTATCAGTACCCAGAGATTGATAGTTAAGCTCAATAATTTTGCTGTACTTTAGAGGCAAATAAATGGAAAGAAGGATTTAATGATAGAGCTGAAAGGTAATTAATCAAGTGAAAAAGTTAATATTTTAGAAATATTCAAATGCTTTTGGTGTGCATTTAACTTGTTTAATGGTTTAATTGCCTATTTAGACCATTGAGATGACCCCCCAAATTATTTAAATGCCTACAGTACTGTGCAAAAGTTTTAGGCAGGTGTGAAAAAATGCTGTAAAGTAAGAATGCTTTCAAAAATATATATTGTAATTGTTTATGTTTATCAATTTACAAAATGCAAAGTGAGCGAACAGAAGAGAAATCTAAATCAAATCAATATTTGGTGTGACTACTCTTTGGCTTCAAACCAGCATCAATTCTTACACTTGCATATTTTGTACACTTGCACAAAATCAGGGATCTTGTAGGATTAGAGTCAGGTGTATGATTAACCAATTATACCAAGCAGGTGCTAATGATCATCAATTTCATATGTAGGTTGAAAAACAGTCATTAAACAAAACAGAAACAGCTGTGTAGGAGGCTTAAAACTGGGTGAGAAACAGCCAAACTCTGCTACTAAGGTGAGGTTGTGGAAGGTAGTTTCATGTTACAGGCCATACACCATGGCAAGACTGAGCACAGCAACAAGACACAAGGTAGTTATACTGCATCAGCAAGTTCTCTCTCAGGCAACAATTTCAAAGCAGACTGGGCTTTCAAGATGTGCTCTTCAAGCTCTTCTGAAGAAGCACAAAGAAACGGGCAACACTGAGGACCATAGATGCAGTGGTCGGCCAAGGAAACTTAATGCAGCAGATGGAAGACACATCATGCTTACTTCCCTTCAACATCAGAAGATGTCCAGCAGTGCCATCAGCACAGAACTGGTGGAAACCAGTGGGACGCAGGTACACCCATCTCCTGTCTGGAGATGTCTGGCCAGAAGTGGTCTTCATGGAAGAATTGCGGCCAAAAAGCCATACCTCCGATGTGGAAACAAGGCTAAGTGACTCAACTATGCATGAAAACATAGGAACTGGGGTGCAGAAAAATGGCAGCAGGTGCTCTGGATGGATGAGTCCAAATCTGAAATATTTGGCTGTAGCAGGAGGCAGTTTGTTTGCTGAAGGGCTCGAGAGTGATACAATAATGAATGTCTGCAGGCAACAGTGAAGCCTGGTGGAGGTACCCTGCAAGTCTGGGGCTGCATTTCTGCAAATGGAGTTGGAGATTTGTTCAGGATCAATGGTGTCCTCAATGCTGAGAAATGCAGGCAGATACTTAGCCATCATGCCATACCATCAGGGAGGTATGTGATTGGCCCCAAATTTATTCTGCAGCAGGACAATGACCCCAAACATACAGCCAATGTCATTAAGAACTATCTTCAGCATAAAGAAGAACAAGGAGTCCTGGAAGTGATGGTTTGGCCCCAGAGAGCCCTGATCTCAACATCATTGAGTCTGTCTGGGATTACGTGAAGAGACAGAAGGATTTGAGGCAGCCTACATCCACAGGAGATCTGTGGTTAGTTCTCCAAGATGTTTGGAACAACCTACCTGCTGAGTTCCTTCAAAAATCGTGTGCAAGTGTACCTAGAAGAATGGATGCTGTTTTGAAGGCAAAGGGTGGTCACACCAAATATTGATTTAATTTGGGTTTTTCTTCTGTTTGCTCACTTTGCATTTTGTAAACTGATAAACAGAAACAATTACAATATATATTTTTGAAAGCATTCTTACTTTACAGCATTTTTTCACACCTGCCTAAAACTTTTGCACAGTACTGTATATTTGTAATTTATTTTTAAAAATTCATAAATGGAAAAAAAAAACCATAGTTATATAATATATATACAATCACAGTCATGACAACTAGCAGTGTGGAGTCCTTGGGGTTCTCTGAGCTTGGTTCTTTTCTTGCAAATGTTTCATTACCCAGCTAGGTAACATCTTCAGTGCTAGAATGGAATGAGGTTTGCACTGAAGATGTTACCTGGCTGGGTAATAAAATGTTTGCAAAAAAAGAACCAAGCTCAGAGATCTCCAAGGACTCCACAGTTCAACCCTGAGCTACACATATTCACCTCTATTGGTAACTAGTAGTGTCCTATCTGGAGAACCAAGATCTGGCAGTGGTAATACATGTAAAGTCTCTCTTGATTCAGATGTGTTGAATGTCAACAGCATACCTAGCCCTCAAATTCTGATGATTGCCCCAGGAGATTTATATAGATATTAAATATCACTGGAGACAAAATAGTGCTTTGTAGCACTCCATTGTATAGGTTTCAGAGGTTTTATTATCCAGTACTACTTTTTTGGCTGTTGCTATAAATAGAAGCAGAATCACCATAACACTGCTTCCAATTTATGAAGATAGTCCAGAAGAATACCATGGCTGATGGCATCAGAAGCTGCTGGGAGATAAAGCAGGATCAACAAAATTACACTGCCTCAATCTTTCTCCAGGAGGTCCTCTATTAGGACAACTGTGGATTATTTTATCCCAGAATCAGGCTGGAACACAAATTGAGAAGGATCAGGATTCCCATTGTCCTTCAAGAACATCTATAGATTTACAGAGACCATTCTCTGAAGCACCTTGTCCAAAAAAGGGTATTTGACATAATGCAAATCTGAATATTCCCCATTTAATATTTGCCCTGAATATGGTAGTGAGTATAACTGAATTCATTAATAATATAGTTAGTCCTCAGATACCTTATGTTGTGAGTTTTCATATGTACTGTAGATAGTTAACATTACTTTTAGACTTGCATTTTTATTGCATTGTGTTTATGTATATGCATTAGATTTTTAAAATCAAAAAATACATTTTGATAGTTCATGAAGGAAAAATTTGTTGCAGGTATTTAATTACATCTTTTTATCACGTCAAGACATTTAATTTTTATTTGATCAATCACATCTATTGATTAGCACCTTTACATTACAGCTAGAGCCATGTAGGTTTAGTACTTTAAAACTCAGTAGCTGAACTTCACACTTCGATCATCTAATTATGTATTTTATAGATTGACCCTATATTGATGATCTGGGTAAAAGAAATGGCAATTTTCCATTGTGGAGTTATACTTGTTACCAACTCTGATACCCTGTGTGGTCTTTTCATTAGTTTCATTATTGTTAGGTATATTTAAATTCCAGTCAGAAGAAATCTTAGCATGAGGAAAGGGCATAGTGATGATTATGCATATTCCAAATGTACTGGGGAAAGTCAATAATGCTGTCTTCTATATCCAGTGTTTTGTTCTCAGCTACAGACCAAATTATGCATGTTTCTGTATTAGATATAAGGCCCGAGTAAGGATTCACAGCTTAATTTTTTTTCAATTATTACAAGATAACAACCTCATTAAGAAAACATATCCCTGCAACATAAGATGAATTCGTTAATATTGTCTTAGAAAGGCTCACAAAGTCTCACCTTTGCATATTGAAGATCCAGACCCTGCCATATTCAGTTGATAGGTAATAATGTAGTATAAAAGTCTTTCTGATTCTAGAAAACCACTGCCAATGGAGTGTAGTAACTGGCTGCTTGGCCTTGGGCTAGCTCAAGTTTGTGGTTGGGTAGAGGTTGATGTGATTGGGTACCCATGGCAGCTTGGCATACTCAGGGCACTGAGTGTCTGAAAGCAGGAGCAACTAGGGTTGCTATTGTCTGTGTAAGATGTGGGTGGTGGTTGAATGGACCCCTTGGTTGGGGAGGGGGATGATAGAGGTTGGGGTCAGACTGGAGTGGGGGGAGAGGTGAAGGCAGGCACTAACATCAGGGTAGTTGTGGGTACAGAGAGACATGGCAGGAATTTGAAGGCAAGTCACTCATGGGAAAGGTGGTGTCATGGTTGAAATCAATCCCATGTTCCAGCCCTTGGTATACAACTCTGACAATAAGTCACTGAATCATTGATGGTCCTGGTCTCCAACTGCTTCTCTTAACTGCCAGTTTAGTCTGTAATAAGACTGCCTTCATCTGTGATCTGATTATGAGGGAAGCAGCCAAACTGGTATGTATTACAGAGACCTGGGTGGGCCTAGAGAGGGGTGTTCCCCCCTTGGAGATATGCCTACTCAGCTCCTGTTTTGGCTCTATCTCTACTAACCATAAGTATGGAATAGTAGTTGACTATAAACTGAATATGAATCAGCAGTATAATGTGACTTCCACAATTGCAAATGCCCTTTTAGGCTGTATCAACAAAAGTATAATTTCAAATCATGAGATATAATTAGCCCTATTTTATGTTGCTTTGGTTAGAACCTACCTTTAATACTGTGTCTATTTAAGAATGATTCAGACAAACTGGAAATGGTTCAGTGAAGGGTGCAAGGATGATCAGAGAATTAGGAACTAAGTAAAATGAAAAGAGATTGAAGTAATTGGGAATGTTTAGCCTTGAGAAAAGAAGACTGAAAGGGTATCAGGCAGTAGAAGGTCAAAACTTTCTTTGTCATTCCAGATCACGGATACCAGTATACTCACCTAATTCATATGGTGAAGCCATCAATGTATTATGCAGCAACAAGGTTGTTCTTTGGCTGATTTATTGCAGACCCTGATGCTATTTTGGGACTGAGAGAGAGTGATTGGCCCAGGCCTATTGAGCTGGCTTCCATGCCTAAGGAAAGATTAGAATTTGGGTCTCCCTGCTCCTAGTCTAGCATTACTACAACATGTTGGCTCTCTTAGCCTAACCACAAATATAGTACACAAATAACATGCTATGGTGGCTGAGCTTCACTATAATAACACTAAAAGATTTAGAGGAGAGATGAACTGTATCACAGAAGCTGAAAATTATAAAAGTGAATTGGCTAGCCTGGGGAAAGAATTAGGGAAGGAGAAAGTGACTGGTGTATACCACTTTACACAGAGTCTTCTGCAAAATGAGAAGTGGGTAGTCCATTACTTTCCTCACCTACAGTTTAGAGTGAGTTGATTAAATTAAAAGCAAGCTAAGGACAGTCTAATGTATAGCTTTTTAAAAAGGGTAAGGGAAGATCTGAAAAGCATGTCGATAAGTATTCATAATATCATGCCTATTTCATAAATCTAATAAGAGAACCCAAATTACCAAATGGCGGGGGGGGGGGGGGGGTTTGTAGAGAGCTGATAATAGGCTAAATTGTGGCTTTTGGTAGAGTTCCCTATCTGAATACAATGGATTTTCAATAACTGGAATCTCTACTAACTAAAAGCACCTTTGAAGATGTCAGTTTTGCTGCATTTTATTTTTACAGACTCAAATGCATAACAAGATTTTTTTTTTTTTAAGAAAATCAATTTTGAAATGATTTGCTGCAGAAGACCATTGTATCAAACAATAGCCAATAACTCTCTTTCTGTAAACTTATTCTTGGCTTTGCTCAAACTTGACTCAGCTCAGTCTTCTTCATCTATCACAAGTGAGCAGATCAGCAGATGGTACTTATAAACCACCACTGTTCTCATTCTGCAAACACCAGAAGAGCTGATAAATCCAACAACAGGAGAGTGGGGGAAACCAGCATTTAACTAACACCTTGCCTCCTCCTCCAAATTAAATAGTAACAACTATGGCATTTGGTGCTTTTTAAAAATTTGGATGGTGGGGATAAAAGAGAGTTTCTAAGGTGCTCTCTGCTTCCACAACTACCTTTATAGGAAGAGCAGATTGCTCACATGGTGGGAGGTGTGGTGAAGCTGGAGTTCCTGACAATGGGTAACACCAAGTTTGGTAGAGTCTTCAGAGAAGTTTCTCTTCTGCCTCAGGTAAGCTAGAAGTAAATCAGCTGGCTCCCAGTGGGCAGTCTGTGATCCCAAATGAGAATAGACTCAATCTAGGACCTGTACAAATGGCATATGTGCCACCCAATGCCATTAAAACTTGACTGGGAAAATACTGAAATCATAGGCTGCACAAACAGCAAAAAGCTCAGAGAAGTCCTAGAAGCCTGGCACTCAAATAAATTGGCCATTAACAGAGCCTTTGAGCTGATGTCAAGTACAGCCCAGCCAGGCACCTGATCCAAAACACCACATACAGCCATGGAGGACCAATCAAAAAAGAGACTCCCAAGAACCCAATGATTGACTCCTCACAGGAAACCTCCCATCACCAATCTCCCTGAGTTCAACCAATGCAGACTACAAATACAACAAGGCAACCCCTCCTTTCTAAACAGTTGCATGGAGGAATCCTTGCAGAGACCCAAGTGAAATCACATCTGCAGAAAAGCTGATTAGTACCTCAATATGAATTCCCTGAGGCCCAGAGTACCCGACCATGAGGTAAGTTAGACACCTTTTATTCATGAATATTGCCCTGTGACATAGACCTAAAATACAATACATTATACCCTTATCTAAGAATAATTCCCTTAGAATTAGGAATGGAAAATTTATAGTCCTCCAAATCTTGCTGAACTATAAGTCCTGGCACTCTGGTTATTCTGTCTGGTGCTGCTAGAGATTGTAGTTAAGCAACATCTGGAAGATCATGGACTTCCCCCCTCTCTGCTTGCTCCATCATCAGAACTGGCAGGCCACTTCAGAGTGTGTTTATTTACTCCACTTCTGAACAACACATTTCCATGTTATGTTATCTAGAGTGCTCCTTTCCATTAGGAGCAGAGTATTTCAGTTTGTTGCAGGCTAATCTCATTAATTCATTGCCTACTTCATAGAGGAAGGGCCATGTGAATAGTTCTATACCCTCCTTTACCAACACTGCTGAAATAGCTAGTGGTTGCAATCTTCACTTAGCATAGAAATGGTTGCCAGTTCAAAACTTGTCATACTGTTTTTTAATGTTTTTTTTAGGAGCTAGCTTTCCATGTAGTTTTTAAAAAATAATTCTAGAAGTTTTCTGTTTTGAATAAGTCTAGGGGAATAACATACAAACTGTTGCCAAAGTGTCTCTACCTAGACAGGGTTTTCTTAAACCACCTTAGGTTGGCATCAGCACAGGAGAGGGGCAGCTTAAAGGGTGAGGTAGGCTATGCTCTTATATGAATGCTAGAATGCATAGATGAATTTGCCACAGAAGTGGAAATCTTTCTTGGCATTGGAATTTGGCATTGATATAATTTGGAAATGGGAAGCCAAGCTATCTCCTCTTCTTCTTCTTCTTGCTGTGTATGTGTGTGCATGTGTTTGTGGAGAGGGAGCAGATTACATTACAGAAAAAGGCCATGGAAATAAAGTTGCTGCATTCTGGAGCAACTATTCCCAGACATCATCAATGTTGGCACTTTTAAAACCTCTTTGAGATGTAAAGGTTAAGACTTAAGTACAGGTGGCACCCATTTTGCTGAACTCTGCATTTGGATGGAGGTATTTCTGAACTGTTAGCCCTAAGTGGGTGCACCTGGTTTCTGTTTTGGGCAACAAAATAACTTAGATCAGTAGGGCCCAGACTTTTACTGCATTCTTCATCTACTTCTAGTGATAAAGTCCAGGATTCCCCTGGCATTACCTAAATGACTTCTTTAGAAAACAGATAATATGAAGTTTATTTTGAAAAGGGAGATCTTAGTCTAAATTCTCCTTCAGTGGTGGTCATAATAACCATGCTTCTAACAGAAACAAAGGTCTTTTAAGAAGCACAATATCTAAATGGAATAATATCCAGGGATGTTTTCTCATCAGTATAGCAAGCTATGTTCCCCCACCCCCTGGTGCAAGTGCAGTACTGACACAGAGGAAATATTTCTCCTGTTGTCATGTGAAGTTACTCCCCACCTATCCTGTAATGAAACTTTAATTCACCAAAAGCAAGCCAGGGGGAGGAAAGAAATACTTTAAGAGAAAATGGGGAAGAAAAGAAACTCAGCACAAAAGCTTTCAACACCCAGATAGGCCTGTCAATAGTTGTGTATGGTTCTTCAAATGAAAACTGCAAGAGTAAGCAACATCCTGTCACACATCATATTTGAAAGAGGCCAGAATGGATGCAAGCAATCAAGTATCAGAACAGTATAGCAATCCTATATTGTAAACTCACACCCTGTGGCAAGAGATAATAAAGTAGTATGATACATTAGCTCTCTGATCCAGGTATTTCTCCGGAACATCTCATAATTATCTGACCGGACAAGGAGATTGCAGGACTGGCAGATAGCATATATCTCTCTGAAGTTCCGCTGCCAAATTTCCCCGTTTCAGCATTGATACATGTACATTTGTGCTGATAAGAGTGGTGACAGAAAAAGAAAATCCCCAACTGCTTCAGGGGATGGAAAAGAGGACTAGGTAAAAACAAAATACAAAAAGCTTCCCCCCCCCCCCCCGCCATTCTTCTCCCTGCAAGGGATCCTACATCAAAAGAGGAAAGAGCTGCTCTGTTCTCAGCACGGTTAGCCCAAATTCCTTTTCACTCAACTCCGAGAAATGCCCCATCAAAGACGGAGGGCCCAGCTTTTTCTTTCCATTCTGCCAAACAGAAATGAAGCCTTTAAATCAACATCCAAAGTTTTTTTTTTTTTTTTAATCTTTGGAGTGTCATAAGGTCTCCTTGAAATAGATCTGTGAAATAGGGTTTCTCCCTAACAGCTGTGTTTATGGCAAACAGTATCTTTCACAATCTTCATATAAGCCAGGCATAAAAACAAAAAACAAAAAATAACCCCCTCTTTCAGATGGATATTACTCAGCAAGGGATTAATCTTTTCAAACACCACATTCTTGGCCTAAATGTTTATCTTAGTGGAGGCTCTAATGACGACTTAGGTTGTACCATGTCTAAACAGTTTTTGGTGCATATGTGTGATTCCTTGACATTGAAACAAATATGCATGTGCAAGGTAATAAACATGTCTTTCCCATAGTTTTAAGGTGTTAGAATCCTTTCATATTTGTGAATTATTTTCATCAAATAATATTTCATCATAGGAACTACTATTATGGTACTACCATAAGCATAATGGTATGTGGGAATGACCTTGGGAGACAGGAGGAAAGGCCATAGCCTAGGCAATGATCTGATAAATGAAAATTGAGTCTGAAGGAGGAGGGATGGAGAAAACATCTCAGAAGGGACCCTCCCTAGTTTTTGGAAGAGTAAAAGTGAGGGATGAGAAGGGTACTTTCAGACTTGCAAGATTTTGTTAATGTAACCTTGTAATAAATATAGAGTTAGTATTCATTGTTGTGCTTCTTGTCTGGACTACTTCAAAAGGCTAACAATAAGCTACTTGGGAATTACAAGGATAGATAGCTCTATAAAATCTTCCAGCAGGGACAGAAAACCCATGGTCTTCTCAATGGTATTGATCTACAGTTCCCTGAATGTCTCATTGCTGGATGTGTTGGGTAAGGCTACTGGGAGTTAGAGTTCAGCAACACCCAGACAACTACAAGTACTACTCTTCTATTCTGTATGTTTAGGAGGTATAAACACTGCAAATTTTATGAGTCAAATGGAGATTCTGTATATATAATGCCTTGGTCACAAAATTCCCATGACAGAATGGTTTTAAAGCCAGTGCTGACTTCTGAACCCTCTGTGGCCTTACATCAAAAATTGTTACAAGATCTAGGTTAACCATGCATCCACTGAAAATCACATGCAATAAAAATTAAATTTACAGTGGCGTATAATGGAAAATATGTTCGGTTTTCAGTAGATGCTGACAGTTGAGTTTTCCTATCTTCCTATCTAATTTGAACTATTGTTTTTAAAACTTGGAAACATAAAATCCTCTTGTTTTGCCTATGGAGAGAGGTTGAGTTGCAAAATGTGTAGAGATAAAAATTGCCATCACCCCCAAGTACACAGTGTATGTTATAGGAACATTTTAAACAAAAACATATTAGGTTTAAGCTTGGATATTCTAAAGGAAACTCTAAGAATAGTTCTTCAGTTTAAAAAAAAAAACTCTTAGGAAAACAGACATTCTTTCCTTTGTCATTCATTATAAAGATGGATTCATACAAGGGTGAAAAGAGCAATTACCAGTTGAAACTATAGGTAGAATTTACATTTTATTTCACATTACCTGAAGCGCCACACTTTTCAGTGGAATGGATCCACACATTCAGCTACAAGTAGAGAGTAATGAACTAATGCTAAATCAAGCAAGGAACTTGCATAGCTGAATATGTGAATCAATTTTATTGAGAAGCTGATTTTGCAGGCAGAGGGGGAAGTCACTGAGGGGAATTTCACACTAAGAAAATTTTCTCTTCTTCACATGTCCTTGCATTTGGAAGAGATCCTTCAAAGTGGAATTTCCTCTCATCCCAGTACCAAGAAGCCTTGCCAAAGAAGGAAGTGCCTTAATGTCATAGTGTGCTGCCGTCTGGATAATAATTGGCTCTGTAATTTGATCCTAATAGAAGGTTGTAGGGAGATTTCTTTAGTAAAGGACACACCTAGCATACAAGTCAAATGGCATCCCAGGCCAGAGCTGCTACCTGAGTATTCAGCAAGAAAGCTGGGCTCAAAAATGTAAATCTGACCCACTAGAGTTCAAGCCCATCTAAACTCTGCTTTCCCCTTCTGGATAGTTAGCTGTCATTGTTTCCGGTCCTCAGCCTGCATATATCCCCTTTATTTTGTAAGCATCCAAGGACTATCAGAAAGACATTCAACATTGGCAGACTGCCAGACCCAGGCCAAGTCCAATGTTTCCAAAATGTACTTAATGAAAAACTCTCCAGTAATTTACCACTTGTAGGAACCTGTTCTGAAAAGTGGACGCAGTTTAAAGATGTCATCATGCAGACTACAATAACTGTACTTAGACTGAAAACCCAGGCGCATCAAGACCTTTATACCCGAAACCTCCAAAGTGCTGAAGGTGGCAACCCAGGCGGAAGGGGGAGTTACAGGGGTTGACCCAGCATGGACCCTTTTAGACAATTTTTGCAACCAGTTACAAAATGACAAATAGTTTCAACAGAGTAAAGACGCTTTGGAGACCCACACCAGGGTGTGGTGGCGGGGCAACAAATTATATGTTCCAGATGGAGCCAGAAAATTGGTATTGTAGAGGAGCCATGATAGTAAGACAGATGGACACTGGCTTTGTTAAAACTTTGCACCTTTTACGCCGGCAATTCTGGTTGCCCTCTATGCACCGGGACATTGCTGAGTATGTGGCTGGGTGCCCTACCTGCACTATGGCAAAGAAATTGGGCGGTAAGCCAGAGGGGCTCTTACAGACTGTAGCGAACCTGGAAAAGCCCTGGCGGGAGATCACTATGGATTTCATTGTTGATTTACCAAACAGCTAGCGAAACACGGTAATTTGGGTGGTGACCGACTTGTTTTCCAAACAAGCCCATTTTGTAGCATGCCCGTCCCTGCCCATGGCACACAAACTAGCTGAGTTATTCATCCAACTCATTTACCAGTTGCATGGCGTCCTGTCATGAGTAATTTACGACTGCAGCACACAATTCACATCAAAGTTCTTGAAAGCATTTATGAAGTTACTTGGGTCTAAACAAACCCTTAGTTCTGCCAGCCACCCCCAGACGGATGGGTCTACTGGATGTCTGAACGCCGTATTAGAGCAGTATTTACGGTGTTTCATTAATTATCAACAGGACAATTGGTCACAGCTGCTCCCCTTTACCAAAGTTGCCTATAATAACACGGTGCATCAGACACACCCCCTTCAAAGTTGCCACGGAGCAGGATTTTGTAGCTGTCCCTGAACTTCCCCAAGAAATCATCCACGTGTCATCGCTTGATGAGTGGATCAAGCAGCTAACTGACCTATGGCCAATCATTAAAGAGGCGTTTCAGGATGCCCAGGACAACTACAAGAAATACGCTGATCGAAAGCATGCTCCAGAAAAGCCGTGGAAAGTGGGGGACCTAGTGTACCTATCTACTAAATATCTCAAAACAAGAACTGATAGTAAACCATGAGCGGTGTTACAAAATAACGCCCACAGTTACTACAACAATGGATTTCCAGTGCCCCCATTGTGCTAGACTCTGCACATCCAGACTGGGACTGCACAGCCACCTCCTTGTTCACAGATAACTGCGCAACAATGTGTCTTCTTCAAACTCAAGGACTACCATATACCTATAAACCCAACTCTGCAACTGTCATGAATTTTTTGGGCATGCCACATGTGATCTTGAAGCAGAACTGGGCCTCAGACACTGAAATCAATGGATTACTGACTAGTTCCATGCTTTCCCACCAGACTCCATCACCCCTAGCTTTGGGGTATGCTCATTGATGCAAATCTTGTCACTAAAAGATTTGTCTTCTACCCTATTGCTGGAAATGTGTATGTGCATATGTGTGTGAATATGAAATTTTATATCTCACATGCAAATCACTAAACAAAAGGTCACATGCATCCCTTTCTGAATGATGAAGACCATGTATCAGTCTTACCATATACCATATATTAGGAAAGCATACACCTATATTTTTAGATTAAATTCAAGGTGGTAAGCCTTGAAATTTGCTAAATGCTACTACGGAATGTTGCTCATTTTTCACATTTGATTTTTTTTTTAAATGCAAATATTTGGACTACACAGCAGAACTTTCCACCTGTGGCAATTGGGCCTCAAGTTAGAGTGAAAATCAACCATTTAATAAATAAAATTGCCCATTAGATTGGATTATAGAATGAACTCAGGTACTAATGCTTGGCTGAAAGGATGATTATGTAAGGCCTTAAATTTTATTAGTTGTTCAACTATTTGAGTTCCTTCAGTAATTATAATTTTTAAAATAAAGCTGTGCTTGGCATTATGGTTGCATATTTTATAGTTTTTCCAATGAATGTTAACAACTTGCCTTTTTCAGTGTGAGGAATGTAGCCACAACATCAAGGAATCTATAGCTGCCAGCCTTCCCATATATTCTACCTTTCCTACACTTGCAAGCCCAGTGGTTCAATTACTTTTATAATGAGCATAAATATGGTTCTGACTGGGAATTTTCTATGTAAAACAAACTTAAAAGAATATTGCCAGAGAAGAGGGTTTTGTTTTTGTTTTTGTTTTTTGTCTATTTCCTCCTGCTGGTCTGCCCTTTGAAAACATGCCAGCATTTTCCAATTTAAATGATCCAATAACTGTGATTTAACATAGAAGAGATGCAATCATGATGAATTTGACATATGGCCATTAGATCTAAAAGGATAAGATTGTTTTTGTCTTATATTTCTATGAGATGGGCAGCCATATAAATTGAATAAATAAATAAATGTTTAAATATTATGGTTACTTTAGACTGTACCTTCTGGTAAAAATTTTCTGCATGCTGAATCAGTCATGTTAACGAGTACATGGTAACAGCACCTACAGGAATTGGGCATTCTTCACATGGCATCTATTACAGATGGACTCTGGGAAATAATATTTCTATGTCTCCATAGCCAACTGTTGATATCATCTCACTTCACAGCAGCCATAGAAAATTGTGTATGATTCCAAAGAATAACAATCTGTGATAAGATGGTCATGTTCCTTAAATGATATGAGTAAAAACAATAAAGGCAGATGATTGATAATATGCAGTAAGTTGAATCTAGGTTCAAATGCATGTGGTTGCCATTTGAATTAGTAGTACACTATGAGAAGGCAGATAGGCCTCAGCATTATTTTTTTAAGACACTCCCAGAATAAAAGTATTAAGAAATTCTTAATTTATTTTCATTTTTTTCTAGATTAATCTCAGTTTCCACAGCCATGGAATCATAATGAAAGAGCATATTTTACAGATAATCTAAGCTGGTTTGTTAACCAAGTTGATGTATCTTGTCATTCGGGATATTCTTGACTCCGATGAATTCTTATTCCATCACTTGCTATACATCTCTGAGGTACAAGATTTTCTAGTCTGTCCACTGTGTCTTTGTCAACTTTTTAAATGGTAGATATGAATTATATCCTTGAAGTTTGAAACCATTCCTTCTTGCTGAAAAGAATGAAAAATTATCTCAATTTTCTTCTGAAATACAAAACCAACAGTGGAGTAAGAATATTTTTTCTTATATACAGACAAATTCAAAGTATGTTTTTATTTTTTTATAAATTTTGTGGGAGATTTCTTTAAATCACACTTCTTCTCTCCCCACCCCCCCAAAAACCCCACACACAGAGTTCTTCACAGTAGATATAAAGTCTATAGCCATTCCTCTTAAGACAACTGGTTCCCAAATTGGTGGTGACAGCTTCAGGATAAGTGGTAAATAAGAAATGGCATAACATCAATAAATACTGCATACGAGAACAATATATGTTATTGTTTAAGCTGACATATATCACAGTTACATAGTCATTCCTGGTTAACCAGTGCAATGAACATGAAAACATAATTTAGCTAGAGGACTAATGACATATACTTAATGCACACTGTATATTGTACTTGCAGTGTTTTCATTTAAGTCACTTTTCTTTGAAGAAAAGAAAGGTTGTGCTAGACTGACGTAGACCACTGCTCAGTCTATTCCAATGCTGTCAGGCATACCATGTTTGCCACTCGGTATGCTTTTGCAGCCTATGCCAGGGACTAATCCTGATCCAGTTGGGATTGGTAACCACCTATGACCTTTATGGGGTGGAAAGACTCATTTATATAACTTGCCCCAGCTATCTTATGGATGTAGTTGGTTTTTGGAGGATGCTTGGGAAATTTCCCAGCTATTAGACAGTTTTGTTGAGTGGTTGGAAAATCATTGGCAACAAAGGAGTACTGGGCTCTGGATACTATTACTCCCAAGTGTTGTTTTTCTAGGGGCTGATTTCAGTCACCACCTTGGTTTACTGAAGCACCAGAAACAATGCTCAGAATGCCATGGAGAAGAGGAGAAGCAAATCTGACTGAGCACAGATACATACCCATGTTCAGGTCTACACTATGGTGATAAGGAAGGTGAAGCATGTCTACTTTTCCTCACTATAGTGTCAGCAAGAGGTCATCCAGCAGCCTTGTTAGTTACCTATTCTTTATCAGGGAGGAAACAGGCTTGAGATCTCCTGCCTGGCCACCCCTTGCTCAGCATTTTGCTTAAAGCTGCTCAGAAATCATAGACTTGACTCCACAGGGGTAGCGTTTTTGGTGGTAACTGGGGCACTATTTTATCGTATTATCTGGGAGTCCTTGTGGCCTGTGACTGCCAATAAAGTAGATAGGTGCTATTTCAGTTGTCTTCTGCTACTTGTTCTTTGAATATTTTCTCATCTTGGCTGTTGTGGGGAACAGGCAGGACAGTGACTGTTTGGATCCAGGTGCACCCTTGAAGGACTGCTTCTGACAATCAATGTCAGCCTGACCTATTAGAACATCTAGGGAAAATTACTTTTAGTTCCCCATTTCCAAGTGGTTCCAGGGGCTGAAACTAGAAGGCTCTACCTTTCTGTGGTGATGCTGGTGCTTTGAAGCAGCTGGCAGAGATCAGGCTATCTCCCCCTCCCCCCACTAGTCTTTAGGAAAATGTTAAAAACTGATTTTTTTCACAGGGCTTTTTCTTAAGTTGATATTTGATGCCATGTTGGTGTTGTACATGTCTGTGTGGTATTTTGTTGTTATCATTGTTACTTTTTTGGTTTGTGATGGTTTTTTTCAGTTTAGTTTTAATATGACCATGGATATTTTAATTTTTGTTTTTTATACATTATGTAAACCAGTCAGAGTAATTTTCATTGCATCAAGGTGGAAGTTTAATGTTAAAGGCATGTGTTATTTGAGTGAATTAATGGACTAGTAATAACCTAGCAATATATTTACAAAGCTGAGTTGGCTAGATGCAATGTGGATGTGCTTTTGATTAATGCTCATATCCAAAATTGTTTTCTACATGTTAACTAATAGCAGAAAGATGTCTCTTTTGATAACCCTACAAGTATGCAGTGTTATTTTTTAGTTGGTTATCGGTTTGGTTAAAACAGAGGTGAACAATCTGTAGCACTGGGTTCTCATATGATTCTTAGTCTATTTTCATACAATCCTTGCCCTAATATCAAAAGCTCTTTGAATTTTATTAATTGAGATATCTGACAACTGATATGTTCGCCTTGCAGCTCTCTAGCTGGGGAAGAATGGCAGGAAAAAAAGAGAGAAAAAAGAATTATGCTGCTCACTTTTCATTCTACCACCAACCTATCACAAACATGAGGCTCCCAATGGATTATCCCAGAAGGAATGGAGCCTTTGACAAAAGAAAATACATATATACCCATCATGCTGTTCCCTTTTAGGGTAAGCAACTTTCTGTAAAGCACAGAAATATTAAGCCAAAGAAATTAAAGACAAGTCAGTATGGCTAAATCTAATTTATATCATCAATATTTGTTATTCCTCTCCATATGTTTCTATCTTTGCAAACCATCACTGTCCATCCACCACTCCGTTCATTACCATTGACAAGAAAAAGAAATGTTCCTACATATGTTTTAAAAGATTACACACTAACTTTCTCTCCTACTGCCAAATCCTAAAAAGTTCAAGGCATTTAGCAACAAACAACAAAGGGAAAATAATTTTAAAAACTAGGAAGCCAAATATTCAAAAAATGAAGCAACAGATTTTTTTTAAAAAAAAACTTGATTAAAATCATGTCAAAAATAGCTATAAAGAACACTGAAATGTGTTCACTTTCCCCATTCAAAGAGATGATTCAGCCTTCACTAAGGATGCTTTTTGACATCTTGGAGCATGAAATTAAAAAGTACCAGGCACATGCCAAAAAAATTGCCAGAGGCCCCTTGCATTCCTAAAAAAGAAAGTCTGCATGTTATGGCAAAAAGCCATCTGAGAAAGGGCAGAACCAGAGGAAAAGCCTTTTTCAAGCAACCATAGGCTAAAGGTGCCTGAGGAGCTTAACATGTTGGGAAACCTTTACTGAGTGGAGATTTATAAATAACAAACCTTTTTAAATTTCAATTTTTAAGATTAAATTTTCTGACTCCATTTTCCCCTACAATGGTCTGATATAATTTTTTCCTATTCACCAAATGATATGCACTGATTCAAAAATAAATATGACGGTAAGATTCTTCCAAAATGTACATTGCTGTTGATGAGTTTTGTAAAAGCATGCTTTCTTGGCAAAAGTAGACACAGACTGAACATTCTTTGTCCAGCTACACCTGCTTTATATTTTTCTGTGGTAAATTCCAGCCAGTTTTTTTCATTTAAGAAATCAGTGCAGGCATAATTACATTCCATAGCTTTGTTATAAATGTTGGATTTAAACTGTATTCCATTGCCTTCAAGGAAAGCAGATAGTTTAGCTCAGGTAGGTAACTCAGGTATAAGTAGTTTAACAGAAGACATTTATTGCAGTAAACTACCTATAATTGGTGGATGGGCTTAAATGGTTTTACTGAGTATGATGGGAGAAGCCATCTACGGGTCTGTCACATACATCATCCTTTTGCCTGGCTGGTTCAACTGCCATCCTTCCAACACTTGCTGAAACTGCTTATAAAATACTGGAATTGAAACCCAAAACTTAAGGGTGACAGTCTCTGAATTTTAACTGTATGCTTTTGAGAAGTTATCTATAGGTCTAAAAACTGTATCTGCTTCTAGAGAAACACACACAGATCTTGGTTCATACTTCCTTGCGATCTGCTAAAGACTAGTATTCAGCAAGTGTGATGATTTTATAAAGTTGCAAGTCTGTTCCCAGGTGGAATATTGACATGTAGCCATTTTACATTGCTTAATTTTGTTTCCTCCCAAGAGTAAAAAAAGAAAATCCAATAGATCTATAATCTAAATGCCTAGCAATATTGCTGTTGTCAAATATGAATAGAATTGCTTGATGGTTTTATCTGTAAAAGGAGATGGAATGTCAGAGCACATTAATGACCATCATTTTCACAAAAATATTAGAAGAAATCATTTACTTGTTATGGAAAAAATGTTGACTCTTCGCTGATACATTTATCCTAATTTGAATTACCATAGATTTCCTAGTAATTCTTCTCATACACACACTGAAAGCATTGCAAAGTAAATTAAAACAGATTATTCTAGTATTAATATTAATATTAATATTAATAACTAACTCAAGGTTACAACAGATGTTACTGCTGCTAGCTTCCCTGTGTTGGTCATGTGACTACTCTGTTTCCATACTTAGTATGATATGAAATTCACCAAAGATCTCAACTTCTCAATGTTTAGAAAAGATGCATGGTGGGAATGTGATGTTACAATAGATATCACACAATTATGGATTTTATTCAAGATAATTTGTTGGCTTTAGGAAGCCAGGAAAAAAAAAAAAAAGCCTCTTTCTTGTTATGCTCCTTGTCATAATCCTCATCTAGAACAGAACATGAATTTTCAACATCTTTTATTCTCGATGTAAAAATGGCTAAGACATACTGCTGGTTTTTATTTCTGCAAAAGAAAATAATGCAATGAGTACCAAATGTATCAATTCAAAAACCCAAAGACAATTGAACTAGGAAGAGACATATATACAGTTAATTATTTCTTTGTTTCTAAAATGTATAGAAAGATTTAGTGGTGGAATATCTGCTTAAACATTTGTCTGAAAGGATACCAGATTTGGAAAACTTCTTCAGCTAAAGAGTTGGCCTTGACCTTTGTGTGCACTCTGAGGCTGTGTTCGAAAACCTGGAAAAGTGGGAGGGCCCAGGAAAGAAACTGAGGAGAGCTAGGAAAGTTTTTAAGAAGTTTTTTTGGGGGGGCTAAAAGATCCAAATTTCTCCCCCCCAAAAAAAATCCAAGAAAGAAAGTAGAATGTTGCTATGTATGTACATATATAAAACAAAACTGTTTATCTCTTAAATCAATGCTTTGCTGCAGAAATTCAGGGGCAAGCCACAATTCTAAAATTCTAAGATTCCATTGGCAACATAGGGGCCCAATGAGCTAGTCCTCTTCTACTATAAAGAGTGGCTGCTTGAATTTAATTTAAGGATGTCAGATACCCTTTGACATTTAATTTTGTTGCCAAGTCCATTAATATTCCATGACACAGCAGAAATCTTCATAAAATTGATGAGTTCTCTTTTTTCCTACTCTTGGCCAATTCAGCTTGAGATGGTTACTCAAATTCTGTGTAATCATTCAGATTATAATCCCTTTTCTGTTGAATATTATGCACATGAAAAGGATTTTCACTACTTGAAGTTTCTTGAACAATACCTTGGACAGTCTCAGAGGCATAGCCATATTCAATAGACTGATGATTTGCCAAAACCTATAGAGAAATTGGGAAATATGCAGTATACTTTTACCAATGTCCATTACTGATATTTTGGATCTTTCCCAA